>CM069137.1:12529257-12559257 GCA_035221665.1 Okamejei kenojei | reverse complement strand
CACTGCCTGCCATCCTGAAAAGGACCCGTTCACTCCTACTCTTTGCATCCTGTCTGCCAGCCAGTTCTCTATCCACATCAATACTTGAATCGCCAATACCATGTGCTTTAAGTTTGTAGTACTAATCTCTTGTGTGGGACTTTGTCGAAAGCCTTCTGAAAGTCCAGATATAACACATCCACTGCTTCTCCCTTATCCACTCTACTTATCCTCAAAAAATTCAATAAGATTCGTCAGACATGATTTACCTTTCGTAAATCCATGCTGACTTTGTCCAATGATTTCACCACTTTCCAAATGTGCTGCTATCCCATCTTTAATAACTGACTCTAGCAGTTTCCCCACTACCGATGTTAGACTAACTGGTCTGTAATTCCCCATTTTCTCTCTCCCCCCTTTTAAAAAAGTGGGGTTACATTAGCTACCCTCCAATCCTCAGGAACTACTCCAGAATCTAAAGAGTTTTGAAAAATTATCACTAAGTCATCCGCTATTTCTGGGGCTACTTCCTTAAGTACCCTGGGATGCAGCCTATCTGGCCCTGGGGATTTATCGACCTTTAATCCATTCAATTTACCTAACACCACTTTCTGGCTAACCTGGATTTCACTTAGTTCCTCCATCTCATTTGACCTGTGATCCCCTGCTATTTCCGGCAAATTATTTATGTCTTCCTTAGTGAAGTAGTTATTCAATTGGTCTGTCATGTCCTTGTTCCCCATGATCAATTCACCCGTTTTTGACTGCAAGGGACCTACATTTGTTTTAACTAATCTTTTTTGCTTCACATATTGATAAAACCTTTTGCAGTCACTTTTTATGTTTCCTGCCAGTTTTCTTTCATAATCCATTTTCCCTTTCCTAATTAAGCCCTTTGTCCTCCTCTGTTGGTCTCTGAATTTCTCCCAGTCCTCTGGTAGGCTGCTTTTTCTGGCTAATTTGTACGCTTCATCTTTTGCTTTGATACTATGCCTGATTTCCCTTGTTATCCACGGATGTGCTACCTTCCCTGATGTATTCTTTTGCCAAACTGGGATGAACTTGCATGCCACTTATACAATAATACCTTATTCAAGTCAAATACACAAAAGTTGAGAATTATTTAACATCCTGATCTGATGGTATAAACATTGTAGCTACAATTTAGGTTAGTTTTGTTTAGTTTAGTTTATAGATACAGCGAGGAGACAGACCCTTCCGTCCACCGGGTCCGCACCAACCAGCGATCCCCGCACACTAACACTACCCTGCATACACACTAGTGGAAATTTTACATGTTTAGCAAGCCAATTACCCTACAAACGTGTACGTCTTTGGAGTATGGGAGTAAACCAAAGAGTCTTGGAGAAAACCCAGGCAGGTTTTAGTTTATAGTTTTGGTTTTAGAGATACAGTGCGGAAACAGGCCCTTCGGCCCACCGAGTCCACACGGCCAGCGATCCCCGCATATTTACACTATCCTACACACACTAGAGATAATTTACACAAGGTCATGGGGAGAACGTACAGACTCCGTACAGACAGCTCCCGTAGTCAGGATCGAACCCAGGCCTCTGGCGCTGGAAGGCAGCAACTCAACCGCTATGCCCACAGTATTTGCAAATATTTTTTTTAATTCTGTGAATGTGCATAGTTATCCACTTTGTAACACTTGTCCAATACCACACACACACACACACATATACAGAGACCGCAACTTCACAACAAATATTCTCTTCATGCTTATTCAGTATGACCAATGCTCAAGCTGACAGTAAAATATTTACAAGAATCTTGAGGAAGTAGTCCATATTTTTCTACTCATCTAACTTCTCGTGAGAATGCCCCAGTTAGATTCTTAAATCTGATAACCATTAATTCTCGCTGCAGGTAGCCCAATTCTATGTCTATCTTTCAACTACACGAGTGATGCTGCCTCCATTTACCATTTTCCTTTAGCTTACGAAATGCATTATGAAAACAGCAGGATTGTCGTTTTACAATCTTTCAAGGTTCACAATCTTTCACACCAGGAAAGTGCAATCACGCTAGTGTTCATATTTGTAAATTGTTTTGGGGATCCTGCAGATTTGCAGGTGTCCTTTATATCAAAGAACATTTTCTGCGGTAGAATCAGATGATTGCAGCCCTAATGGTCACATAACTACAGTATAATAACCAATTTGGTTAGCAATAATACTCAAATATAATAATGAGCTAGATATTTTTGTGTGTTTACATATTTGTAATTAAGTCATGTAAAGAAACATCAAATCTGTTTATTTACCACAGCTTGTAAAAATATCCACATAATTAAATGTGGTTTGTATATGATTATTATTTAAATTATTATAATTCTATTTTAAATATGGTTTTCCAAACTAATTACTAAATGTTTCCCGATGTTAATAAAGTTCCAGAATAATTTACATTAAAATTACTCACAATTATTACCCATTTATTACCCATTTCCACATTGAGTATGTTTGTCATCTTGTCAGCACGATAATCCTTGACTCGGCGTACTTCAGAATAAATTATGTGGTAAAAGAAATTACTCAAAAGAGTCTCTCATTTGATATTGGTACATGTGTAGTCTCTCATTAGGGAAAGTCATAGTCATTGAGACATATAGCCCTTCAGCCCAACAAGCCACACCCTCCAACTTGCCCCATCTACATTACTCTCACCTGACGACATTTGGTCCATATCCCTCTAAAACATATCCTATTCATGTTCCTGCCCCCAAATGTTTCTCAGCACTGCTTAAACGACCTAAACCAACAGTTTGTTCCATACACCGATCACCTTTTGTGTAAAAAAGTTGTCCATCAGGTTCCTATTAAATATTTCCCCCCTTAAACCAATGTCTGTTTCTTGGTCCCCTACTCTGGACAAAACCCTATTTATTTCCCACATGATCTCTATAAGATCATCCCTTTGTGCTCCAAGGAATAAAGTCCTAGCCTGACCAATCTCTCTGTATAGCTCAGGCCCTTATGTTCTGGCAACATATTTTGTAAATTTTCTCTGCACTCTTTCCATCTCACTATTTAACCATATAACTATATAACCATATAACAATTACAGCACGGAAACAGGCCCTCGAATCGGCCCTTCCAGTCCGTGCCGACCATTTGATTTCCCCTAGTCCCATCTACCTGCACTCAGACCATACCCCTCCATTCCCTTCACGGTCCATATACCTATCCACTTTATTTTTAAATGTTAAAATCGATCCTGCCTCTCACCACCTCTGCTGGAAGCTCATTCCACACAGCCACCACCCTCTGAGTAAAGAAGTTCCCCTCACGTTACCCCTAAACTTCTGTCCCTTAATTCTCATGTCATGCCCTCTTGTTTGAATCTTCCCTACCCTCAATGGGAAAAGCTTATCCCACGTCAACTCTGTCTATCCACATCCACTGCTTTACCCTCATCAATTTCCCTAGTTAACGCTTCAAAAAATTCAAGAAGGTTTGTCAAACATGATCTTCCAGGCACAAATCCATGTTGACTGTTCCTGATCAGACCCTGTTTATCCAAATGCTATATAAAATTATCTCTATTTATTAATTATGTATTAATATTTATTTTAAACAGATACTTTAAAAATAGTTTAAAACCATATTACCATATAACAATTACAGCACGGAAAACAGGCCCTCTCGGCCCTTCCAGTCCGTGCTGGACCATTTGTTTTTTCCCCTAGTCCCATCTACCTGCACTCAGACCATTACCCCTCCATTTCCCTTCCCGCCCATATACCTATCCATTTTACTTTTAAATGTTAAAATCGATCCTGCCTCCACCACTTCTGCTGGAAGCTCATTCCACACAGCCACCACCCTCTGAGTAAAGAAGTTCCCCCTCACGTTACCCCTAAACTTTTCCGTCCCTTTATTCTCGTCATGCCCTCTTGTTTGAATCTTCCCTACCCTTAATGGGAAAAGCTTATCCACGTCAACTCTGTCTATCCCCTTTCATCATTTTAAAGACCTCAATCAAGTCCCTCCTTAACCTTCTGCGCTCCAAAGAATAAAGACATAACTTGTTCAACCTTTCTCTGTAACATAGTTGCTGGATCCCCAGGCAACATTCTAGTAAATCTCCTCTGTACTCTCTCTATTTTGTTGACATCCTTTCTATAATTAGGCGACCAAATTTGTACACCATACTCCAGAATTGGTCCTCACCCCACCAATGCCTTGTACAATTTTAACATTACTTCCCTGCTCCTATATTCAATGCTCTGATTTATAAAGGCCAGCAACCACCAAAAGGCTTTCTTTACCACCCTATCTACATGCGATTCAACCTTCAGAGAACTATTGCACAGTTATTCCTAGATCACTCTGTTCCACAATATTCCTCAATTCCCTACCATTTACCATGTACGTCCTATTTTGATTTGTCCTGGCCAAGATTAGCACTTCACACTTATCAGCATTAAACTCCATCTGCCATCTTTCAGCCCACTTTTTCCAAATGGCCCAAATCTCTCTGTAGACTTTGAAAATCTACTTTATTATCCACAACACCACCTATCTTAGTATCATCTGCATACTTACATATCCAAATTTTTCCACCCCATCATCCAGATCATTGATGTACATGACAAACAACAGTGGACCCAACACAGATCCCTGAGGCACCCACACTGGTCACCGCTTCCAACCTGACGAACAGCCATCCACCATTACTCTCTGACATCTCCCATTCAGCCACTGTTGAATCCATCTTGCTACTCCACGTTAACACCCAAAGATTGAAGCTTTTTAACCAACCTTCCATGGGGAACCTTGTCAAGGCCTTAGTGAAATCCATATAGACAACATCCACTGCATTACCCTCATCAATTTCCCTAGTAACCGTTCAAAAATTTCCAGAAGGTTTGTCAAACATGACCTTCCAGGCACAAATCCATGTTGGCTGTATCTGATCAGACCCTGTTTATCCAGATGCTTATATATATTATCTCTAAGTATCCTTTCAATTAATTGACATCAAACTAACAGGTCTATAATTGCTAGGTTTATTCTTTGAACCCTTTTTAAACAATGGATCACACATGCGCAGTACGCCAATCATCCGGCACTATTCCCGTTTCTAATGACATTTTGAAATATTTCTGTCATAGCTCCTGCTATTTCTACACTAACTTCCCTCAATGTCCTAGGGAATATCCTATCAGGACCTGGAGATTTTATCCACTTTTATATTTTTTCAAAAGTGTCAGTACTTCCTCCTCTTTGAATCTCATAGTTTCCATAGCTACTCTACTTTTTTTCCTTACTTCACATAGTTCAAATATCCTTCTCCTTGGTGAATACCGAAGAAAATAAATTGTTCATATCTCCCCATCTCTTTTGGCTCTGCAGATAGCTGTCCATTCGTCTCTCTAATGGTCCAATTTTATCCCTGTTATCCTTTTGCTATTAATATAGCTGTAGAAACCCTTTGGATTTACTTTCCACCTTTCTGCCAAAGCAACCTCATATCTTCTTTTAGCCTTCCTAAATTCCTTTCTTAAGATTCTTTTTACATTCTTATACTCCTCTAGCACCTCATTTACTCCATATCTCTATAATTATTGTAGATATCTCTCTTTTTTCAAACAAGTGTTCCAATTTCCCTTGAAAACCATGGCTCTTTCCAATTTTTACTATTTCCTTTCACCCCTAACAGGACATAAAGATCTGTACTCTTACAATTTCCCCTTTAAATGTCCCTCCATTTCTCTTCTACATCCTTCCCTATAAAAAAGAGTGTCCCAATTACACTCCTTTTAAATCATAGAAAACATAGAAACATAGAAATTAGGTGCAGGAGTAGGCCATTCAGCCCTTCGAGCCTGCACCGCCATTCAATATGATCATGGCTGATCATCCAACTCAGTATCCCGTACCTGCCTTCTCGCCATACCCTCTGATCTCCTTAGCCACAAGGGCCACATCCAACTCACTCTTAAATATAGCCAATGAACTGGCCTCAACTACCCTCTGTGGCAGAGAGTTCCAGAGACTCACCACTCTCTGTGTGAAAAAAGTATTTTTCATCTCGGTCTTAAAGGATTTCCCCCTTATCCTTAAGCTGTGACCCCTTGTCCTGGACTTCTACCCAACATCGGGAACAATCTTCCTGCATCTAGCCTGTCCAATCCCTTAAGAATTTTGTAAGTTTCTATAAGATCCCCTCTCAATCTCCTAAATTCCAGAGAGATAAACCGAGTCTATCCAGTCTTCTTTCATAAGACAGTCCTGACATCACAGGAATCAGTCTGGTGAACCTTCTCTGCACTCCCTCTATGGCAATAATGTCCTTCCTCAGATTTGGAGACCAAAAACTGTACGCAATACTCCAGGTGTGGTCTCACCAAGACCCTGTACAACTGAAGTAGAACCTCCCTGCTCCTGTACTCAAATCCTTTTTGCTATGAAAGCTAACATACCATTCGCTTTTTTCACTGCCTGCTGCACCTGCATGCTACATTTCAATGACTGGTGTACCATGACACCCAGGTCTCGCTGCATCTCCCCTTTACCTAATGCGGCCACCATTTAAATAATAGTCTGCTTTCCTGTTTTTGCCACCAAAGTGGATAACCTCACATTTATCCACGTTATACTGCATCTGCCAAACATTTGCCCACTCACCCAGCCTATCCAAGTCACCTTGCAGTCTCCTAGCATCCTCCTCACAGCTAACACTGACTGCCCCCAGCTTAGTGTCATCCGCAAACTTGGAGATATTGCTTTCAATTCCCTCATCCAGATCATTAATATATATTGTAAATAGCTGGGGTCCCAGCACTGAGCCCTGCGGTACCCCACTAGTCACTGCCTGCCATTGTGAGAATGGAAAGGACCCGTTTACTCCTACTCTTTTGCTTCCTGTTTGCCAGCCAGTTCTCTATCCACATCAATACTGAACCCTAATAACCGTATGCTTTAAGTTTGTATACTACCTCTTATGTGGGACCTTGGCGAAAGCCTTCTGGAAGTCCAGTTATACCACATCCACTGGTTCTCCTTATCCACGCTACTAGTTACATCCTCGAAAAATTCCACAAGATTCATTTGTCGACATGATTTACCTTTCGTAAAACCATGCTGACTTTGTCCAATGATTTCACCACTTTCCAAATGTGCTGCTATCCCATCTTTAATAACGGACTCTAGCAGTTTCCCCACTACCGATGTTAGACTAACTGGTCTGTAATTCCCCGTTTTAACTCTCTCCCTCCTTCTTAAAAAAGAGGGGTTACATTGCTACCCGCCAATCCTCAGGAACTACTCCAGAATCTAAAGAGTATTGGGGGGGGGGGGATTGAAAGATTATCACTAATGCATCCACTATTTCCTGAGCTACTTCCTTAAGTACTCTGGGATGCAGCCTATCTGCCCTGGGGATTTATCGGTCTTTAATCTATTCAATTTACCCAACACCACTTCCCGACTGACCTGGATTTCACTCAATTCCTCCTTTGACCCACGGTCCCCTGCTATTTCCGGCAGATTATTTATGTCTTCCTTTAGTGAAGACGGAACCAAAGTAGTTATTCAATTGGTCCGACATATCCTTGTTTCCCCATGATTCAACTCACCTGTTTCTGACTGCAAGGGACCTACATTTGTTTTAAACTACCTCTTTCTCTTCACATATCTATAAAAACTTTTGCAGTCAGTTTTTATGTTCCCTGCCAGTTTTCTTTCATAATCTATTTTTCCTTTCCTAATTAAGACCCTTTGTCCTCCTCTGCTGGTCTCTGAATTTCTCCCAGTCCTCTGGTATGCTGCTTTTTCTGGCTACTTTGTACGCATCATCCTTTGCTTTGATACTATCCCTGATTTCCCTTGTTTATCCACGGATGCAACTACCTTCCCCGATTTATTCTTTTTGCCAAACTGGGATGAACAATTTTTGTAGTTCATCCATGCAGTCTTTAAATGTCTTCCATTGTATATCCACCGTCAACCCTTTTAGAATTAATTGCCAGTCAATCTTGGCCAATTCACGTCTCATACCCTCAAAGTTTACCTTTCTTTAAGTTCAGAACCATTGTTTCTGAATTAACAATGTCACTCTCCAATCCTAATGAAGAACTCAACCATATTATGGTCACTCTTGCCCAAGGGGGCACGTACAACAAGACGGCTAATTACCCCTTCCTCATTACTCAAAACCCAGTCTAAAATAGCCTGCTCTCTCGTTGGTTCCTCTACATGTTGATTTAGATAACTAATCCCGCATAACATTCCAAAAAATCCTTTCCTCATCACCCCTGCCAATTTGATTCACCCAATCTATATGTAAGATTGAAGTCACCCATTATAACTGTTTTGCCTTTGTCGCACGAATTTCTAATTTCCTGTTTGATACCATCCCCAACTTCACTGCTACTGTTAGGTGGCCTGTACACAACACCAACCAGCGTTTTCTGCCCCTTAGTGTTTTGTAGCTCTACCCATACCGATTTCCCACATCCTCCAAGCTAATGTCCTTCCTTTCCATTTGCGTTAATCTCCTCTAACCAGCAACGCTACCCCCACTTCCTTTCCTTTCTCTCTATCCCTCCTGAATATTGAATATCCCGGATTGTATCAGCTCCCAGCCTAACGTCACCCTGGAGCCATGTCTCCGTGTCCCAACTATATCATAATCATTAATAATCTATTGCACGTTCAACTCGTCCACCTTATTACGAATACTCCTTGCATTGAGACACAAAGCCTTCAGGCTTGTCTTTACAACGCACTTACCCCTTATACAATTTTGCTGAAAAGTGGCCCTTTTTGATTTTTGCCCTGGTTTTGTCTGCCTGCCACTTTTACTTTTCACCTTGCTACCTATTGCTTTCTACCCTCATTTTACACCCACCTGCCTCTCTGCTCTTGTAACCCATCCCCCCTTGCCACATTAGTTTAAATCCTCCCGACAGCACTAGCAAACACTCCCCCAAGAACATTGGTTCCATTCCATTCCAGGTGCAAACCGTCCTGTTTGTACCCGGTCCCACCTCCCCCAGAACTGGTCCCAGTGCCCTAAAAATTTGAATCCCTCCCCCTTGCACCACTTTTCAAGCCACGTATTCATTTGCAATATCCTCCTAATTTCTACTCTGATTGGCCCGTGGTGCTGGTAGTAATCCGGAGATTACTACCTTTGAGGTCCTACTTTTAAGTTTATCTCCTAGCTCCCTAATTCACCTTGTAGGACCTCATCCCTTTTTTTACCTATATCGTTGGTTGCCAACATGTACCACGACAACTGGGCTGTTCACCCTCCCCCTCCAGAATGTTCTGCAGCCGTTCAGTGACATCCCTGACCTTTTGCACCAGGGAGGCAACATACCATCCTGGAGTCCTCGTTTGCGGGCCGCAAAACGCCTATCTATTCCCCTGACGATTGAATCCCCTATTACTATTGCCCTTTCCCCTCTTTTTTCCCCCCCTCATGTGCTGCAGAGCCACCCATGGTTGCCATGAACTTGGCTGCTGCTGCATTCCCCTGATGAGCCATCTCCCTGAACAGTATCCAAAATGGTATACCTGTTTTAGGAGGGGAGATGACCGCAGGAGACTCCCTGCACTACCTGCCTACTGCTTTGCTGGCTATTGGCCACCAGATCCCTTTTTGTCCTCTTACCTTTTGCCTGCGGTGTGACCAACTCACTGTACGTGCTATCCACGACTTTCTCCGCATCGTGGATGCTCCAGTATGAATCCAGCCGCAGTTTCCAATTGCTCAATGCGGTCTGCCCAGGAGCTGCAGCTGGACACACTTCCTGCAACTGTAGTCACCAGGGACACCGACCATCTCCCTGATCTCCCACATGTTGCAGGCTGAACAAACTCCAGCCATACCTTACTCCCAAATTACTCTGTATTAAATATTTAAAAAAACACAAAAACTTATCCTTTAAACTTTACTACTAAATACTGAATCCTTATTCCCAGACCAGAGATCCCTAACTCCCAGAATCCCTAACTCCCAGAAGGCAGAAAATGTAAAATTGTAAACCCGGGTTGCACACAATCAGCTGCTTCCTCGGGTCCTCTCTCCACCAATCAGAGGCTTCACACAGATTCCTTCTCTGGAAGTGAGATGGAACGTTGCCGATTTGGTTGTACTCACAGCTCCAGGTACTCCCCCTCTCACCAACGGCTCCCTGGGCCTCTGTGAAAGCAAGCCCCGCGATGTGTTTTATACTCACAGCTCCAGGTACTCCCCCCTCTCACCAACGGCTCCCTGGGCCTCTGTGAAAGCAAGCCCCGCGATGTGGTTTAATATACTCACAGCTCCAGGTACTCCCCCCTCTCACCAACGGCTCCCTGGGCCTCTCTGCTGCAAAAAATCCTTACGCATTCCCTCAAAGTTAGCCTTTCTCCAATCAAAAATCTCCACCCTAGGTCCAGTACTGACTCTCTCCATAATTATATTGAAACTAATGGTATTGTGATCACTGGTCCCGAATGTGCTCACCAACGCATACCTCTGTCACCTGACCATGCCTCATTTCCTAACAGGAGGTCCAGCACTGCCCCTTCTCTGGTCGATACCTCTATGTACTGCTGCAAAAAACTATCCTGCACACATTTTACAAACTCCAAACCATCCAGCCCATTTACAGAATGTGTTTTCCCAGTCTATTTTTGAAAATTGAAATCTCCCACAATCACTACCTTGTGCTTACTACTAATATCAGCTATCTCCTTACTTATTTGCTCTTCCAATTCTCGCTCCCCATTTGGCGGTCTATAATACCCCCCTAAAAGTGTTGCTACACCGTTCCCACTTCTCAGTTCCACCCAAATAGCCTCCCTAGATGAGCCCTCTAATCTATCCCTGCCAAAGCGCTGCTGTAATATCCTCTCTGACAAGCAATGCAACACCTCCACCTCTGGTCCCTCCAATTCTATCACACCTGAAGCAAACGAAATCCTGAATAATTAGTTTCCAATCACAGCCGTCCTGCAACCAATGTTTCACTGATTGTCACAACATCATATTTTCCAGGTGTCAATCCAGGCTCTAAGTTCATCCACCTTTCTTACAATGCTCCTAGCATTAAAATATACGCATTTTATAAACCCACCATCCCTTATTCTCTGTCTATTATCTTTTTCCTCTTTCCTCGCCTACATTTTGGGTCCGAGTGCTTCCCTTCTCGCCTCTTGCCCCACACCCTGTCCCCTAGCCCCCTCTACCCGAGTCCCTCCCCCAGCCTTCTAGTTTAAAGTCTCCCTAGTAGCCTTTGCAAACTCCTGCCAGGATATTGGTCCCCCTCGGGTTTCAAGTGCAACCCGTCCTTTTTGTACAGATCATGCCTTCCCCAAAAGAGGTCCCAGTGATCAAGAAACTTGAATCCATGCCCACTGCACCAGTCCCTCAGCCATGCATTTATCCTCCACCTCATTCCATTCCTACTCTCACTGTCACACGGCACAAGGCAGTAGTAATCCTGAAAATCGTTACCCTTTTGGTCCTTCTCCTTAACTTTCCCCCCCAACTCCCTAAATTCTCCCTTCAGGACCTCATCTCTTTTTCTGCCTATGTCATTGGTACCTATGTGTACCACAACATCAGGCTCCTCTCCCTCCCTTTTCAGAATCTTTTGACACGTTCCGACACGTGCGAGACCCTGGCACCAGGGAGGCAAAACTACCATCCGGGTTTCCCGTCTGCGTCCGCAGAATCGCCCATCCGACCCCCTAACTATAGAGTCCCCTATTACAATTGCCCTCCTCTTTTTGCTACCCTTCTGAGGCATCAGGGCCGGTCTCTGTGCTGGAGACCCAGGCCGTGTGTTGCTGCCCCCAGGTAGACTGTCCCCTCCAATTGTACTCAAACCCGAGTACCTATTTTCCAGTTGTACAGTCACAGGGTACTCTCTAGCCCTGCCTCTTGCCCTTCCTAACCGTGACCCACTTGTCTGCCTCCTGTGGTCTGGGAGTGACTGCCTCCCTGTAGCTCCTCTCTATGACCTCCTCACTCTCCCAGACCAGACGGAGGTCATCGAGCTGCTGCTCCAGGTTTCCTAACACGATTCCAATAGCGACACAATACAATAGCGACAGGATACAATAGCGACACAATACAAAGTACACAACAAACTGCTGGGATCTGACTGCCAATCAGCTGCTTTCCCTAGTCCACTTCCCACCAATCAGCTGCTTACCCTAGTCCAGTTCCCACCAATTAGCGGCTTCCTAAAAAAAAAAACACTTCTCTGAATGGAATGTTATCGATTTAGGTAAAAACAAGCCCCGCGCTTGATTTTAAACCTTACCGGTCGGGTGTCGCTCCTCCCCCTCCTTCTCTTCCAACGGCTCCTGTGGGCCTCTGAAAAAAAAAAAAAAACAAGCCCCGCACTTGATTTTAAAGCTTACCGGTCGGGTGTCGCTCCTCCCCCTCCTTCTCTTCCAACGGCTACTGTGGGCCTCTGAAAAAACAAGCCCCGCGCTTGATTTTAAACCTTACCGGTCGGGTGTCGCTCCTCCCCCTCCTTCTCTTCCAACGGCTTCTGTGGGCCTTAAATTGATGTTACTAATTCATATTAGGTTACACAGTGGCACAGCAGTAGAGCTGTTGCCTTACAGGACCAGAGACCCGGGTTCGTCCCCAATCTATAACCCGTGCCTGTCTTCTCCCCATATCCGTTGATTCCACTAGTCCCTAGAGCTCTATCTAACTCACTCTTAATTCCATCCAGTGATTTGGCCTCCACTGCCCTCTGTGGCAGGGAATTCCACAAATTCACAACTCTCTGGGTGAAAAAGTTTTTTCTCACCTCAGTCTTAAATGGCCTCCCCTTTATTCTAAGACTGTGGCCCCTGGTTCTAGACTCGCCCAACATTGGGAACATTTTTCTTGCATCTAGCTTGTCCAGTCCTTTTATAATTTTATATGTTTCTATAAGATCCCCCCCTCATCCTTCTAAAAACTCCAGTGATTACAAACCTAGGCTTTTCAATTTTTCCTCATAATGACAGTCCCACCATCCCAGGGATCAATCTTGTGAACCTACGCTGCACTGCCTCAATCACAAGGATGTACCTTCCTCAAATTAGAGACCAAAACTGTACGCAATGCTCCAGATGTGGTCTCACCAGAGCCCTATACAACTGCAGAAGATCAATGATCACATGGCTGACTGCATTGAAGCAACAACCGAGAAGGCACTTCAAAGCCTCTTCTTCCTTTGATAACTGAGGAGATTTTGGCCAGTCTCCCAGTGATTTACAAATCTCTACAGATGCATCATAGAAGGCACACTGTCGGATTGCATCACAGCTTGATTTGGGAGCTGCTCTACCCAAGACTACAAGGAAGCACATAGAGTTGTATATGTTTCCCAGTCCAGCACACATGCCAGACTCCCTACCAACAACACCACATGCACTTTGCGATGCCTCGAAGGGCCGGCAAACATAATCAAAGACTTGTCCCGCCTCAGTCATTTTTCCTTCGTCTCCCTGCTCCCATCGGGCAAAAGGCATAGAAGCTTGAAAGCACAGACCACCAGGCTTGGGAACAGCTTCTTCCCTGCTGTTATCAGATTTCTGAACAGTCCTTCCATAACTAAGGTACAGTCCGATTCTCCTCTAATCAAAATTGCGGACTTTGAACTTTCAAACTAATGTGCTAAAATGCTGAGACCTATATTCTGCACTCTCTTTCTCCCCTTTGCTCTACCTGTTATACTTGAGTTTGACTTGATTTGTGTAAAGTAATATTTGATTTTACTTTGGAGTCACGTGAGTGACTACGTGAAGAACCCCGTACAGCCGATCGTAGCGTCATTGCGTCAACGCTTTCGTGCAGACGACTGTGGGAGCAGCGCAGCTCCTCCAACGGTAAGTCTAAAAAAGTTTCAGGTAAGTGCTATTTCTTACCTGTTATAGATCTCCTGCAGGAATCTCAGGGACTTTTGTGGGATGTTCGCGATGCCGATGAGGAAACCAGCCTGGGGCATTTGGGGGGAAACCCTGGTCTGAACACGCGGAAGCGGGAGCTGGGAATGTCCGTTAGCGATTGGAGTCACTGATAACGCGGTCAGTGACTCCACACGTTGGGGTCCCGGGAGGGGATACCCGAGAATAGTGCGGTTGTAAACCACAGTAGTCCCTAGGGGATGGGGCTTAACGGACCTGAACGGTCACCTGGTTTCCCGGTGAGGGGAAGCCCAAGTATATGCAGTTCCCAGACCGCAGTAGTCCCCCAGGAAATGGGGTTTAACTCACATAAATGATTAGCCTGGTGTGCCAGGAGGGTACCGCGGGTATATATATGGATTCCCGGGGAGGGGAAATTCACCTATGGGGTTTCCCAAACTGCAATAAATCCCCAGGATATGGGGACAACTGACAAAAATAGTCAGTGCAATTAGGAAAGTTGGGAGGTTTCACCTCTGGGGAATTAATTTAGAGACACTTCTTCAGCAGGAGTTGGGTCAGCAGTAAAGTTTTGGCAGTGTCAGGCTTATTGGCGCGGCTGTGCCAGCAGCACCTTTGGTAGGGCTGCTTCATGGGAATGCCAAGTTATGGCAATGCCAGCCTATGGACAGACTGTGCCAGCAGTACCTTTGTTTAGGACTGCTTATGGGAATGCCAAGCTATGGCAGGCTAGCCTATTGGAGAGGTTATGCCAGCCAGCAGCACCTTTGATCAGGGCTGCTTCCATGAGAACGCCAAATCTATGGCAAATACTGGCCTATGGGAAAAGCCACACCAGCAGCACCTTTGTTCAGGGCTGCTTCATGGGCGCCAGCGGTACCTTGTTAGGGCTGCTTTATGGGAATAGCAGTTTAGTAGGGTATTCCCATTTACAGTGGATCATGGGGGATGAGGAGGCATTGTTAGGATAAGGCAATATAACAGAATGATACAAAAAATCATTCAAAGAAAACTATTCACAGTTTAAAAAATGCTGTTATATATGTGCGGCAATCCACTGTTAAGTCCTCAAACTATTTGAAAAATTGGGCTCCTCTATCCAGTTAGATTAAGTTCCTATCAAATAGACTTGTAGGATGTTTGGGATTTACTTAGGTATTCAATTGGCCGTGATGCCGGCCTGGCAACATATTGCAGTCAATAGACTTTGGTAACAGTTGTTGTTATAAAACAGTTCTAGTTGTTAGACTAATTGTTAATTGTATAGATGCAATTCAGCTGTGTAAGTAGAGCAACAGTTATTTTGTTAAATGGTTAATTATTAAGTGCCATCTAGGTCATTGTTAACACCAGCTGAAATTAATAAAGTCACGATGATGGACAAACAGTGGTTCATTACTGCTCCAGTAGTTGGGTAAATCTTTCATTATATTGCAAATTGGTGCTAATGGCCCTAATTGGGAAATTGTGTCAGCAGGGCTTTGAAGCAGGCCTGCTTTATGGCTCCCCTCATGTAAGAGGAGAGCAAGTGGGATTTGTGTAGTTTAACGCTGAGTCTGAGGGTATAGCCATAGAGCGTGCCCAAGGGATCAGGTCATGTGCCAGAGGTCTCTGCCTGGCAAGAAAGTTACCATCCGAAACACGTATGCAGTGAACACCGCTCTCAGGGGGACATTACGGTTGACTGCCGAATCTTCTATTTAGGTAAGACTTTTCCATAGGTGAAACCTGGAGGGCGAAGCACAAGCTATTGGAAAGAGCAAGGTTTCATAGTTTTTCTGACAATGTATCCCATGTCTTTATTGGCAGTAGTGGTTCACTGAAGTTGCTGGTAGCATGAAAGCTGGCCAGAGGTTCCACGCACTGTACCTGTGCTACTCTACAATTAAGGGACCACTTACAGTTTGGTAAGGTGTATACTTAGTTATACATTACAAGTGATTGAGACATTATCAGCTACTTTGAACAGTAAATATAAAATGTACAATATTAGCTTTTCAAGCAGGTTAGAATTAGGCAGGTTCAGTATAAGGACCAAAATTGTCTTGCAAGACTGGCTCGGAAATCGGGCCACAGTTGCTGTTTAAGGTAGTTACCAAGTAGCTCAAATATCATCTCGAGTTTGGAGGTGGAACAGATTTACATGACTTGCCAAAAATTTTTGTTGTTAGTATCAACTATCTATAGACTCTACGGGCATTGTATGGGTTTATAGAGTGATTGGACAAATATCATATTGTCCATGCTCAGGTTCAGGTTGATGCATTGTGATGATGGCAATATGTTAGTCACGAGGGTGCAATCAGTTAAAGACCGCTGGAATGGGTTACATAATCTTTTTGCCACAGGAAATCATCAAGTGTTTTGCAATGTCTGTGTCTGTGTCTGTGTCTTGTGTCTGTGTCTCTGTCTCTCTCTCATGTTTATTTTCACAGGTTACAAAATATTTGGCATAGCAGTGTGAAATATATATTCTCGCCAAAAGGAGAAGGAAGGTCTTTTAAGGCTAACCTCCATTTTGTCTCATCAATCGAGGCTTCAAATAAAGTCATTAAGAGGTTTTAATTCCTATTGTGTGATTATGCAAATTGATTCCCGATTTGTTTGCGAATAATAATATAACCTTATGGTTATTTTAAACGTAATTTTGCTTGTTCAGCCCTGAGGCTTCGGAAATCAGATGTTGCATGATAAACTCAATTATGTTTCTGCAGGTTTAACAAACTGCCCTAAGATTTGGGTTGTTACATCTATCCTTCTATGTGTTCAAAGTGTTTACATAGCACCAAACCGCAGAATTTTCTTTTCAGGGAGATGAAAGAGTTTGTAATGCTTATGTTCCATGGAAAATGGTATTGATTGCTAATGTTTTGAGTTCATGCTAAATGATTGTCTGCTAATTATGGAGTTATAACGGCCATTAATTGGGTCAATGAGCTTCCTCATTGAGTTGGCTGTAGCAAACAATACTCGCTCTGTTGGTCCACACAGGTTATCAAGGGGTAGGATATCTTCAACATGGGTCCCAGGACCAGAATAATGCCATATGCGATGTTGACATTTGTGAACACTAATTTTTATATATTTATTTCACCAGGAGGCTGCAGCTATATCCTTAAATTTGGCTGGAGTTTAATTAGGTAGTTATCCTTCTGGCACTGTTTAGTGCAGCAGGTTCAGTTGCTAAATAATTGGATGAAGGTACAGGATGATAACGTCTGTAAATTATAATATATAATATTATGTTATAAATACTTTGAGCAGACCAGAAGGGGGTCAGGTCTCAAATTAGTCACAGCATACCAGGGACCTTTGATAAGGTAAGCACACATATATACAACAATATGTCAAGGCCATCAAGAGCCTTGGAGTTCTGGACTAGCAATGTTGTTAGTCACAAAAAGTTTGGGAGAACTTATTGTTCAGAGGCCATTCCAGAATGAGAACAACGGATTGTTTGTACTAATGGATTCTGTTTCCAGATCTCATTCCACCAGGGCTCTAACAACATCAGCAGCAAGGTATTTATGTTTCCGCTGGGTCGCATTGTTACGGCTGGAGCATGGGTCCCATCAAACAAATCTCCAAACATCTGTAATGACCCATTGCTGTTAACTCTATTTATGTTCTGGTTATATTTTCCATCTGGGTGAGAGATGGAAATATTATTGTTTCATTTAAACAGCATCAGCATGTTTTACATCTATGTTAAGACTGTATGCATTATGTAAATGTTTTTTCCCTTCATTTGTCAATGAAGCAGCTGTTGGTTGTGTATACTCGTTTCCACATGGCATGAAATCACAGAGCTTTGAAGTCTTCACGTAGTCACTCGAGTGACCCGAAGTAAAATAGTAAGATTAAGTGAGAAACTTACCATTTGAAGTTTGATCTTTATTTTATGACGGAGTTGAGTTGAGGGACTATGTGCCCTCCGCTCCCAGACCTCATAGATTTCATCTGGTAGTTCTAGTCTTTGTTATCTTACCATTATTCTCATCAGTCACTATCAGCTGTGATTTCACAACCCGTTGCTTTGAAGGTTGACAACACGATCGGCTTGTACGGGGTTCTTCACGTAGCCCCTCAAATCGACTCCTCATAAAAATAAAGATCAAACTTCAAACTGGTAAGTTCTCATTTAATCTTACTATCTTATTGGTTAGCATGCAAAACAAAGCTTTTCATTGATAATACAGCAATAGACCTAGACCTAAACCTGAACGTTTGGCTACAGTAAAAAGAAGCAGAAAACACAGGACATATTCAACGGGTCAGGCAGCATCTTTGGAAAGGAGTAGTTAGTATTTCAGTTCAAAGTCCTATCATTGGAACTGAGTAAAAGAAAAAGCAGGTTAGTCTGAGCAGAGAAAGGGAGAGTGCTTCACACTGCATTTCCAACATTTTCTGCTTTTATCAGATTTCCAAATCTGCAGTTTAGTTTTTGTTTGATTTTGAAGATACGATAGATAAATGTGCCATGTTAATGAAGATTGGAGACCTCAGTCATATGACGGGGACTGCATAAGGTACGCCAGCTATGACAGGTGCAATACTGTGGGACTGGATGCAAAGTGCACTTTGTCGCCTTGCCTCAGTATATTACAGCAGACTCCTGGAGTCAGTGGTGAATCCAGGGGAGCAGAAATAGGTTGTACACACCATCATCTGTCCTCTCCAGTCGACACAAAATGCGGAGTAACTCAACGGATCGGAACGCATCACTGGAGAAAAGGAATAGGTGGCGTTTCGGGCGAGACCCTTTTTCAGACTGGAGAGTCAGGGGAGGGGGAAGCTAGAGGTATGAAAAGGTACAGAACAATCAGTTCAAGGAGGAACTGCAGAGGTTGGAAAATCAAAGTAGACAAAAGTGCTGGAGAAACTCAGCAGCAGCATCTTGGAGCAAAGGAAATAGGCAACGTTTCGGTCAAAACCCTCTTCAGAACAAATCAGAGCCAGCACCAAATGAGTCAGGAAGTGTGAAGCCCACAATGATCTATTGTTGGTTGTGGAAGATGTGACAATGAAGGGATGTAAACAGTGAAACTAACAAGCTGACTATGGTGGGGGAGGGCCGAGAGAAAAGGAATGCCAGGTTACTTGAAATTAGAGAAATTAATATTCTTACCGCTGGGTGTAAGCTGCACCAGCAAGATGTTAGGTGCTGTTTCTCCAGTTTACATGTGGGCTCACCCCGAAAGTGAAGGAGACCTCCCCCTTACAATTCGATCCAGGGACCCCGGCTGTCATTTCACGTGAGGCAAAGGTTCATAGAAAATAGGTGCAGCAGTAGGCCATTCGGCCCTTCGAGCCTGCACCACCATTCAATATGATCATGGCTGATCATCCAACTCAGTATCCTGTACCTGCCTTCTCTCCATGCCCCCTGATCCCCTTTAGCCACAAGGGCCACATCTAACTCCCTCTTAAATATAGCCAATGAACTGGCCTCAACTACCTTCTGTGGCAGAGAATTTCACTGACTCACTACGCTCTGTGTGAAAAAAGATCTTCTCATCTCGGTCCTAAAAGACTTCCCCCTTATCCTTAAACTGTGACCCCCTTGTTCTGGAGTTCCCCCAACATCGGGAACAATCTTCCTGCATCTAGCCTGTCCAAACCCCTTAAGAATTTTGTAAGTTTCTATAAGATCCCCCCCTCAATCTCCTAAATTTCCAGTGAGTACAAGCCGAGTGTATCCAGTCTTTCTTCATATGGAAGTCCTGCCATCCCAGGAATCAGCCTGGTGAACCATCTCTGTACTCCCTCTATGGCAAGAATGTCTTTCCTCAGATTAGGAGACCAAAACAGTACACAATACTCCAGGTGTGGCTTCACCAAGACCCTCTACAACTGCAATAGAACCTCCCTGCACTTTGTACTCAAATCCTTTTTGCTACGAATGCCAACATACCATTCGCTTTCTTCACAGCCTGCTGCACCTGCATGCCTACTTTCAATGACTGGTGTACCATGACACCCAGGTCTCATTGCATCTCCCCTTATTCCTAATCGGTCACCATTCAGATTATAGTCTACCTTCCTGTTTTTTGCCGCCAAAGTGGATAAACCTCACATTTTATCCACATTATACTGCACTCTGCCATGCATTTGCCCACTCACCAACCTATCTAAGTCACCTTGCAGCCTCCTAGCCATCCCCCTCACAGCTAACACTGCCCCCCAGCTTCGTGTCCATCCACAAACTGGAGATGTTGCATTCAATTTCCCTCATCCAGATCATTAATATATATTGTAAAATAGCTGGGGTCCCAGCACTGAGCCTGTGCGGTACCCCACTAGTCACTGCCTGCCATTCTAAAATGACCCATTTACTCCTACTATTTGCTTCCTGTCTGCCAGCCAGTTCTCTATCCACATCAATACTGAACCCCCAATACCATGTGGTTTTAAGTTTGTATGCTAAACTCTTATGTGGGACGTTGTCGAAAGCCTTTTGAAAGTCCAGATACAGTGGCTTGCAAAAGTTTTCATACCCCTTGAACTTTTCCACAATTTTGTCACGTTACAAACCACAAACTTAAATGTATTTTATTGGAATTTTATGTGATAGACCAAAAACAAAGTGGCGCATAATTGTGAAGTGAAAGGAAAATGATACAATGGTTTCTAAATGTTTATTACAAATAAAAAACTGAAAAGTGTGGCGTGCAAAAGTATTTCAGCCCCCCTGAGTCAATACTTTTGTAGAACAACTACTTTCGCTGCAAATACAGCTGCAAGTCTTTTGGGGTATGTCTCTACCAGCTTTGCACATCTATAGACTGAAATGTTTGCACATTCTTCTTTGCAAAATAGCTCAAGCTCAGTCAGATTTGGATGGAGAGCGTCTGCGAACAGCAATTTTCAAGTCTTGCCAGAGATCTCAATTGATTTAGGTCTGGACTTTTGCTGGGCCATTCTAACACATGAATATGATTTGATCTAAACCATTCCATTGTAAGCTCTGGCTGTATGTTTAGGGGGCCATTGTCCTGCTGGAAGGTGAACCTCCGCCCCAGTCTCAAGTCTTTTGCAGACTCTAACAGGTTTTCTTCCGAGATTGCCCTGTATTTTTCTCTATCCATCTTCCCATCAAACTCTGACCAGCTTCCCTGTCACTGCTGAAGAAAAGCATCCCCACAGCATGATGCTGCCACCACCATGTTCACACAGTTGGGGATGGTGTGTTCAGGGTGATGTGCAGTGTTATTTTTCCACCACACATAGCGTTTTGCATTTAGGCCAAAAACTTCAGTTTAGTTCTCATCAGACATGGAAAGGGCAGAGCACCTTTCTTGAAGCTACCCACATGTTTGCTGTGTCCCCCACATGGATTGTGGCAAACTGCAAACGGGACTTCTTATGGCTTTGTTTCAACAATGGCTTTCCTCTTGCCACTCTTCCATAAAGGCTCGATTTGTGGAGTGCACGACTAATAGTTGTCCTGTGGACAGATTCTCCCACCTTAGCTGTGGATCATTTTCGCAGCTCCTCCAAGTTACCATGGGCCCTCTGGCTACTTCTCTGATCAATGCTCTCCTTGCCCAGCCTGTCAGTTACGGTGGAACAGCCATGTCTTAACCATATAACCATATAACAATTACAGCACGGAAACAGGCCCTCTCGCCCCTTCCAGTCCGTGCCGACCATAAATTGTTTTCCCCCTCGTCCCATCTACCTACACTCAACCATACCCCTCCATTCCCTTCCCGTCCATATACCTATCCACTTTACTTTTAAATCCTGCCTCCACCACCTCTGCTGGAAGCTGATTCCACACAGCCACCACCCTCTGAGTAAAGAAGTTCCCCCTCACGTTTACCCCTAAACATCCGTCCCTTAATTCGCAATGTCATGCCCTCTTGTTTAATCTTCCCTACCCTTAATGGGAAAAGCTTATCCACGTCAACTCTGTCTATCCCTTTCATCATTTTAAAGACCTCAATCAAGTCACCCCCCCCTTAACCTTCTGCGCTCCAAAGAATAAAGACCTAACTTGTTCAAAACCTTTTTCTCTGTAACATAGTTGCTGGAACCCTGGCAACATTCTAGTAAATCTCCTCTGTACTCTCTCTATTTTGTTGACATCCTTCCTATAACTAGGCGACCAAAATTGTACACCATACTCCGAATTGGTCTTACCAACGACTTGTACAATTTTAATATTACTTCCCTACGGGGGTCCTATAATTCAATGCTCTGATTTATAAAGCCAGCACACCAAAGGCTTTCTTTACCACCCTATCTACATGCGATTCCACCTTCAGGGAACTATGCACAGTTATTCCTAGATCCCTCTGTTCCACAGCATTCCTCAATTCCTACCATTTACCATGTACTCCTATTTTGATTTGTCCTGCCAAGATGTAGCACTTGTTTCACACTTAACAGCATTAAACTCCATCTGCCATTTTTCAGACCCACTTTTCCAAATGGCCCAAATCTCTCTGTAGACTTTTAAAATTTCTACTTCATTATCCACAACACCACCTGTCTTAGTATCATCTGCATACTTACTTATCCAATTTTCCACCCCATCATCCAGATTCATTGATGTACATGACAAACAACAGTGGACCCAACACAGATCCCTGAGGCCCCCTCACTGGTCACTACCGGCTTTCCAACCTGACAAACAGCCATCCACCATTACTCTGTGACATCTCCATTCAGCCACTGTTGAATCCATCTTGCTACTCCGCCATTAACACCCAAAGATTGAACCTTCATTAACCAACCTTCCATGGTAACCTTGTCAAAGGCCTTACTGAAATCCATTTAGGACAACATCCACCGCTTTAAAAAAACCCTCATCAATTTCCCTAGTTACCGCTTCAAATAATTCAAGAAGGTTTGTCAAACAGACCTTCCAGGCACAAATCATGTTGACTGTTCCTGATCAGACCCTGTTTATTCCAGATGCTTATATATATTATCTCTAAGTATCCTTTCCATTAATTTGCCCACCACTGACGTCAAACTAATAGGTCTAAAAATTGCTAAGGTTTATTCTTTGAACGCTTTTTAAACAATGGAACAACATGCGCAGTATGCCAATCCTTGGCGTCTTGGTAGGTTTGGCAGTTGTACCATACACTTTCCTTTTTCGGATGATGGATTTAACAGTGCTCAGTGAGATGTTCAAAGCTTGGATTTTTTTTATAATCTAACCCTGCTTTAAACTTCTCCACAAACTTTATCCCTCACCTTCTGGTATGTTAACCTTGGGCTTCATGATGCTGTTTATTCACTAATGTTCTCTAACTAACAAACCTCTGAGGCCTTCACAGAATAGCTGTAATTTATACTGAGATTAGATTACACACAAGTGACTCTATTTACTAATTACGGTGACTTCTGAGTGGCAATTGGTTGCACTGGATTTTATTTAGAGGTATCAGAGTAAAGGGGGCTGAATACTTTTGCACGCCACACTTTTCAGTTTTTTTATTTGTAAAAAAGTTTGAAAACCATGTATCATTTTCCTTCCACATCACAATTATGCGCCACTGATTGTGTTGGTCTATCACAAAAATCCCAATAAAATACATTTACATTTGTAGTTGTAACGTGACAAAATGTGGACAAGTTCAAGGGTATGAAAACTTTTGCAAGCCACTGTATAACACATCCACAGTTTTCCCCTTATCCACTCTACTAGTTACCTCCTCAAAAAATTCTATCAGATTCGTCAGACACGATTTACCTTTCATAAATCCATGCTGACTTTGTCCAATGATTTCACCGCTATTCCAAATGTGCTGCTATCCCATCTTTAATAACTGACTCTAGCATTTCCCCACTAACACCCCACACCGATGTTAGACTAACTGGTCCCGTTTTTCTCTCTCCTCCCTTTTTAAAAAGTGGGGTTACATTAGCTACCCTCCAATCCTCAGGAATTACTCCAGAAACTCTAAAGAGTTTTGAAAAAATTATCACTAATGCATCAACTATTTCTGGGGCTACTTCCTTATTGTACTCTTGGATGCAGCCTATCTGTCACTGGGGATTTATCGGCCTTAATCCATACAATTTACCTACACCACTTCCCGGCTAACCTGGATTTCATCAGTTCCTCCTTCTCATTTGACCCCCCGGTCCCCTGCTATTCCGGCAGATTATTTACTTGCTCTTCCGTAAATCTCATTAAACAGTGTCCATTGTTCTCAGGGTGTGAACTCCTATATATCGGCAGACAGGGCCATCGTTTTGCTGAACACCTAAGCCTTGGTCGGCCTTGGTCTAGGCAATCTCCCAGTTGCCAAGCACTGTAGGTTCATAAGCTCTAGGAACAGAACTAGGCCCATTCAGCCCATCAAGCCTACTCCGTCATTCCATCACGGTTGACCAATCTTTCCTCTCAACCCCATTCTCTCTGCCTTCGCCCCATAACCCTGATACCCATACTAATCAAGAATCTGTCAATCTCTGCCTTAAAATATGCATTGACCTGGGCCCCCATAGGCAATGGATTCACCACCCTGTGAACTAAAGAAATTCCTCCTCATTTCTAAAGATGCGCCCTTTTTATTCTGAGGCTTTGTGCTCTCTGGTCCTAGTCTCCTCCCGCACGAGGGTGCATGGTGTTGTAGTGGTAGAGCTGCTGCCTTAAAGCGCCAGAGACCCCGGGTTCGATCCTGACAATGGGTGCCCCTTCAGTACGGTGTTTGTACTTTCTCGCCGTGAACTGCGTGGGTTTCTCTGAGATCTTCCATTTCTGCCCACACTCCAAAGACGTACAGCTTGTAGGTTAACTGGCTTGGTATAAAAATGTAAATGATCCCTAGTGTGTGGGGATATGCTAGTGTGCGGGGATCGCTGGTCAGTGCCGACTCGGTGGATGGAAGGGCCTGTTTCCCCGCGCTGTATCTCAAAACTAAACCAGTGGAAACATCCTCTCCACATCACTCTATCCAGGCCTTTAACTATTCGGTAAGATTCTATGAGGTTATCCCTCATCCTAAATTTTTAACTTCCCATTCTGACATTTTTATCCTGGCCTCCTCCGCTAATTTTTCTTCTCCAGCATTTTTGTGTCAATCTTCGGTGTAAACCAGCATCAGCAGTTCCTTCCAACACATTTTGCCCTCTGGGGTATTCTGCTCTTGTGCAAGCACAGATGTTTCATGATATCGGCAACATTCTGGCCCAACATGTTAATCTCATGTTGGTTTTTGTACAACTGGGTTACTTGCAGTCCAAGGTCAACTATGTCTCTTTTGGTATGGTACGGTGAAATTCCAATTTTGTATGCAGTTCAATTACAAACATCACATCAGAAGAAGGGTCTCGACCCGAAACGTCACCCATAATCCTCTCCAGAGATGCCTGCCTGACCCGCTGAGATACTCCAGCTTTTTGTGTCTTCCTTCACTATAGATAAGCACTTGGATACATGTTAGATAAGCAAATCAGATACAGTACAAGATTTTAAAGAAGGAACTGCAGATGCTGGAAGAATCGAGGTACACAAAAAGCTGGAGAAAACTCAGCGGGTGCAGCAGCATCTAAGGAGCGAAGTGAGATAGGCGACGTTCGGTCGAGACCCTTCTTCAGACTGGTCAGGGATCAGGGAAACGAGAGATATAGACTGTGATGTGGAGAGATAAGGAACAATGAATGAAAGATATGCAATAAAGTATCGTGATAATGGGAACAAGCCATTGTAAGCTGTTTGTGTGTGAAAATGAGAAGCTGGTGCGACTGGGGGTGGGGGAGGGAGATAGAGATAAGGAATGTCAGGGCCCGAGGGCTGAGGGAGAGGTGTGAAGGGAGAGACAGCAAGGGTTAACAGAATTGAGAAAAATTCAATATTCAAGCCCAAAGATGCAGACTCCCCAAGCGAATATGAGGTGCTGTTTCCTCCAGCTTGCGGTGTTACTCAACGATCTGGCCGTGGAGGAGGCTCAGGACCGAAGGTCGGATGTGGAATGGGAGGGGAGTTGAAGTGCTGAGCCACCGGAGGTCGGGTTGGGTATTGCGGACCGAGCAGAGGTTGTTCGGAAGCGATCGCCAAGCCTCCGCTTGGTCTCACCGATATAGAATCATCTGGCATCTGGAGCAGCGGATGCAGTAGATGAGGTTGATACCTCCTCCACAGTACAAGATTTAATCTGCAGTTACCTATATCCACACCAAATAAGGGCCACGGATTTCTTTTCCCTGTAGGGACAGCAATGAACTAGATGGTTTTTTGTTTTATGGTCACTGAGCTTCCGACTGCAGATTATTTGATTACGTGAGTTATAAATTTAACAGCTAGTGATGGGGGTTTTGAACCCATGTCTCGGATCATTAGTGCTAGACCCTCGGATAGCCGGTCCTGCAAAATCATCTGTGCCTCACCAGTCCATGATTTCCAAGAAATCGTTAATTAGGAGTCAAATAGATCACTCTTTTAATTCCTTGTCCTGTGTTTTCTGACAGCATTTAAACCTGTCTATAAAAGCTGTTAACATCTGTGCTGGACTGGGGAGGGTTGCATGTTGGGTCCTTAATAAAGTCTTTCTGTTTAGATTGCTGTTTTGGGCCATATTCTGTCATTCTCATCCAGAATACTATATCTTTAATAGGGCCCAACTGTTGTGATCATGTGAAATGGAGGCCTTCCTGAACTATTTTAAAATGGAAGAGAGCGAGAACTTAAATGTATATGGCTCCTGTCCTTATTTCCAGGCCTTTGCCTAGCATCTTATAGCCAGGAGGTCTTTTCTGAAGAGATTAAAAGAGCACGGTGGCGCAGCGGTAGAGATAGCAGCCTATGGCGCATGCAGAGATTTACAGCAGAGGCCGTACGGGTTCGATTCCCAACGACAGGCATTGTTTGTATCGAAGTTTGTACGTTCTCAAACCCGTGACCATGTTGGTTTTCTCAGAGATTTTCGGTTTCCTTCACACTCCAAATTTAACACTATTGAGAATAAGTTAAAATAGTCCCTGGTGGTTTGTATGGATAAGTGTTTTAATGTGCGTGGATCGCTGGTTGGTCTGCAAACTCGGTGAACCAAAGGGCCTGTTTCCTGAGCACTGTATCTCTAAACAAAACTAAACTACAATTTCACTTATAAAGTTGGATAGATGGAAGACAGTTAAAAAACACTGTATAAGATAATAACCTGAATACCTTTCTTAATTAATATTGAGAGGGGAGATAAAGGTTGTGGCGTGACACCAGCTCCTAGCCTGAGAATAGACCTGATCATCTCTCTCGCTCACATGACAAACAAATGGGGTTTGAATGAAATGAGTTTAAGTTTATTGTCCATATGTACAGTGAAATGCATTTGTTGCATGCCACTCAGTTCAGCAGAAAGACACTGATGGATGACCACAGGTAAGCGCAGGATTGTATGAATGCCTTAATGGCGCGCTAAGTGACGAAATAAAACGTGATTGATCAAACTGATTGATTAACGGCCTGTCCCACTTAGACGATTTTTTTTTTTTTTTTTCGGCGACTTCTGGCAACTGTCACTGTCATAGCAGTTTGCCGAAAAAGCGCGACTGAACCCCCCCCCCCCCCCCCCCACCCCCCCCCACTCCCCCCCCCCCCCCCCCCCCCCCCAGCACACAACAATGTCCTACGACAAGCTATGACAACGTACCACCTAGTTGTCATCAAGCTACGGCAAGCTACCGACAACCGACGACACAATTATGACGTCCGCCAATGACCACACCTACAACAACCTAGGACTACACATCCGACAACCTACAACAACCAAAGTCAACCGAGGTCCACCCACAACAAGCTACTATAAGCAATGACCCTATCGGCGACAACTGAAGACAAATAAAGACAATTCAGTCGCCGGTACCTGTCGCCGGTTGCCGTAGATTGACATAGGTAGTCGCCAATGGAATTCACCGAAGTCGGCACCCGGCGACAACCAACGTCACCTGGCAACAACCCCCTACGAACATCCTGGCGACAATCTACAACAGCACCAATGACAGGAGAAGACCAGCTACTCAAGCCACGTCCGGTGAAAAGCTTTGAACATTTCAAAATCCAACGGCGACCAAAAAACATTACTACTCTTTAGGTGACTTGAGGATACTGTTTATCACCGACCGTACAGGCATCACCCTTGCTACTGTGTGAAAACCGCCCTATCCGCCTGTAGTCGCCGAAAATATTGCCTAAGTGGGATCAGGGCATTACAGCACTTGAAGCGCCGAGACCCCAGGTTCAATCCTGACTACAGGTGCTTCTGTAAGGAAGTTTGTCTGTACTCCAAAATGACTGCAGGTCTTTCTCCGAGATCCTGAGTTTCCTTACACACTCCAAAGTCATTACAGGTATGTAGATTGGTTTGGTGGTAGTGTCTAAATTGTCCCCTAGTGTTTGTAGGATAATGTTAATTGTGTGGGGATCGCTGGTCGGTAGTAGATCGAAGGACCAAAGGGGCCTTTTCTGCGCTGTATCCCTTCTGAACCAAAAAAAACAAAAAAGAACATGATTACATCATCAGGTACAGTCATAATTCATCCCAAACCATCACAAGAATTGATCTGGTGAACCTTTGTTTCATAATCTCTAACTGTGAGTATAATCATCTTGAGGACAAAACCAGTTCATGGTTACCACAATCCAGTCTCCCCAGATCTCTATAAACTTTTAAACTACATATGATATACTCTATATTATACCCTACTGCATATACCTCTATATATATATCACTCTCCCATCAGGCAAAAGTAAAAAGTGAGAAATGCACACCTCCAGATTCAGACTGTTTCATCCACTGTTATCAGGCCAACAGAACCATCCTATCACAACCAAGAGCAGGTCCTGAAACTACAAGCAACTCATTTGGACCCTTCGGACTACTTTGATTGGTCTTCACACCACTTTACCCTGCACTAATATGTTTTTTCCTTAGCAATATTTGTGCACTGCGGAGGCTCAATTGGTAATAAGTATTGTCTTTCTGCTGACTGGGTTAGCACTCAGCTTCACTATACCTCATTACAAGTGACAATAATACAAAACTAGACTAAACCTAAACTGACCAAGACATCAGGTTCAAACAATTCTTGCAATAAAGACCAACACCAAATTGTCTCCCTGTTTTATAATTGCTGTTTTCAAGAGTGAGTTTAATTTAGCTCTTGATGCTATCAAGGGATATTGGGGGGAAAAGCAGGTAACGTGCTACTGATTTAGATGATCAGCCCAAAATCCTATTGAAAGGCGTGCTGGCTCGAAAAAAAAAAGGGCCGAATGCCTACCCTGCACCTATTAAGCTATGTCTTATGAGTCCTGCATGTTACTGTGCACAATGAGAGCCAGGTCCTCCTGCACACACTGTTTTCCCCACCTCCACTTTCATTTTAGTTATTTCACACGTATACGAGGTACAGCCAAAAGCCTTTGTTGCTGCTATCACAGTCAGCAGAAAGACAATATCATGATTACCAATGTTGAGCCCGAATACAGTGTATAGGAACAGATAAGGGAATAAAATTTATCAAGGGTTAAGCCAACAAAAAGGCCGATCAGGATAGTCCGAGGTCAGAAATGAGGTAGATAATAGTTTCAGTGACTACTCCCATAATTGTGGTGGGATGGGATTCAATTTGCCTGATAACAGTTGGGAAGAAAACTGTCCCTTTTTTGTACCAAAATGAATAATAATCACATTTCCTGTCATATCCTGGAATAGAGAACTTAGAAAATGTATAGCACAGGTATAGCTTTCGCCACATGTTTCGTACTGATATTTTTGCCAAGTTCAATGGATCTCATCTAGCCTTGTACCGTGATACATAGCCCTCTTTCTGTGTCCACCATCAAATTCAACCCAGCCCCTCCGCCATTCTCTGCGAAAAAAACTTGTCCGCACATCTCCATTAAACTTTCATCTCTTCTCTTAAATTCTCCCCCCCTGGAAAAAAGGTCAGAAGCCCATATCTATGGTCCTTCTCATAACGTTATACTAATCCTTTGCACTCATATTAGTCTGTTTGAATGCACTTGAGATATCTTCGTTCCATTCCCATACGATCCCCATAATTTGTAAGACATGCAGGTACAGCACGCAGTGAAAGAAAGCTATGCATGTTGGTCCTTCAAACAAGAGGAGTGATTATAGGAATACTAAATCTCTCTATG
>CM069137.1:12415896-12528757 GCA_035221665.1 Okamejei kenojei | reverse complement strand
TAGAAGGCACAGGGCAGCTGGTCGGAGAAGCTATTCTACAGGGATTCCAGGAAGGGATTCAGGCAAGGGATCCCGCTCCGGGATGGTAAAAGTCCCCGCCACGCCCGTGGCTAGAAGCACCGCCGATCACGGCTTTCATAGCTGTTGTTGTAGGCTGCGGGCTGGCTGTCGGGCTCTTCTCCTCCGGGGTTCCCAACGAGGGATCCCAGGCTCCGGACGCCGCGCCAGTTGGAATTCTGCTACCGCGTCTTCAGGCTTGCCGCAGGCAGCGATTGGAGCACTCTTCTGGCGACTCCCAGCGAGGGATCACCCGCTCGTGATGAAAAAGTTCACGCCCACTGCGCCGCTGTGAAGCTCCGGGCCTGCTGACTCCGGGAAAAGGTTGCACAATCCTTGATGTTAGGCCACGAGGGAGGGACATGGAAAAAGTCACCTTCGCCCCCCTGGAGGGGCGACTGAAGCGGTTCCCCCCTTACCCCCCGACACAAGACCACCGAAGAGACATTAAAACAAACATTTGGACATACTAAATAAACAAAAAAAGTAGAATTGACTAACGCGCTGCTGGCTGGGCAGCCATCATCGCTGCGTCCCCCACCGACACTCGTTTATGTGTTCAGTCCTCCTGGTAAATCATTGTTGTTCTTTCTATTTGCTACCACATCTTCCAGTTGGTGTGGTGGTAACCAGAGCACTATGCTCCAGGGTGCGGGAACAATGGAGGAGGACTGACTGAACGTTACTGCCTTCAACCACAGAGGAAGAATGTTTGATTCCACTGTGATGGTATGTTCATGTTGTTTTCTATTGTGTATTGTGCTCTTTTTATTGATATGGCTGCTGGGTAAGTCAAATTCCACTGTTCCTTAAATGGTGCATGTGGCATAAATGTGAACTTGACTTGAAATCGGGTCTAAACCGTGTTTTGTGCAGATGCCACATCACATCTAACTGGATGAGTAACTCTGTGGGCCAGGCAGCATCTCTGAGAGAGAAGGATGAGTGACCATTTCGGGTCGAGACTTTTCTTCAGACTGATCAGTCCACATTCTAGCCCAGACCATCACACATATTCCTTGATTCTCATCCCCTTTCATGTCTCGTTTCACACTTACCTTCTTATCTCTTCTGACTCCTCTCCCTTGACTGCAGTTGAAGAAGGGTACATCCCTGAAACATCTCCCATACTTCTATCGCTGAGTGTTGCCTGTCCGCGAGTTAGTCCAGAATTTGTGTCTTCTCTACAGTTTTTAAACTAGGATTGCAGTGCCTTCCTTACACATGATGTCTCGACGTGGTATTCTCTGTCCAAGCCTTTTGAAGACAAGCTTATCAAATTGACTTCTTCAGATACCCAAAATAATTTGTACTTTCAGATCTCTAGATATACCTCCCACAGTCCCTCTGTTCATCAACATTTCTTATATCTATGGCCTTTAGCTGCATATGTCTCCAGGTTCAGGGACAGTTTTGTCCCCTGTTGTTAATCAAGCCACTGAACAACTAGGGAGCGAGTCTCTAGTTGGTTCAATCTGCCTCACACCTACCTCCATTGGAGGACCTTCAAAGTACCTTTAATTGACTTTACTGGACTTTATCTTGCACAGTATACTTATACCCTTTTATCATGCATTTCTACATTATGGACAGTTAATCATGTTTAGTCTTTTTGTGACTTACAACAAAATAACGTTTCACTGTACCCCCCGGTACGTGTGACAATTATTAACTAAACTTAAAACCATCGCCACTATTCGTTCCAATTTTACAGCTAATCTTTGCTCCGCTCTCTCCTTAGATAACATTCTTCACTAACATATGCCAACTCCCACAGTATTGTGTAGAAAGGAACAGCAGATGCTCATGTATATCGGAGATAGACACAAAGTGCTGGAATAACCTGACTGGTCAGGCCAGCCTCTCTCTGGGATAAACAGGAAAATGGGGTGACTTTAGGTTGGGACCTTCTTCAAACCGTAAATAGTCAGTTCCAACCTGAAACGTCACCCATCCTTTTACAGCCTGACCCGCTGAGTTTACCCCAGCACTTAGTGTCTATCCATATTTGTACCAATGTTTATTTACTCAGTAGACTACCTACATACACATCAAAGTCATTTTATATATTTGAAAAAAATGAAGGTACACCACTTGTTACAGACTTCCAGACAGAAAATCGCCATCCACCATTACCCTTTGCCTTCCGCCACAAAGCTAATCTTGGATCTTGTTAACCAGTGCACATTGTGCCTTAAATTGATTTGTTTGACACAAGCCAGAAATATTATGTTTAAAAATCAAATGTAAGCTGCTAACCAAATGTGGAATTGAATTTGCTTGAATTATTTCTGCATCCATTTAAAATATTAAATCAAGATCCAGTTACTACCGGAAGATTTTGACGTTGGCAAAATAATTGAGAGCAACAAGATGTTGTTGAGGTCACGTTTGGAGTATTGGTGGTTCAGTTTTGGTCACCTTGTTATGGGAATGATGTTGTTAAGCTGGTACGAGTGCAGAGAAGATTTATGAAGATGCTACCAGAACTTTAGGTTACTGAACTAAAGGGAGAGGTTGGGCAGCAAAGACTTAAGCAGATACATTCACAAAACATTTGAAAAGACACTGAGACAAGTACGTGGATTGGAAAGTTTAGAGAGAACATGGGCCAAATGTGCGCAGGGTGAGACAAGTGTAGATGTGTGGAATCTTGGGCAACATGGACAAGTTGGACCAAAGGGCCTGCTTCCATGCTCTACCAATTCCAGGCCAACTGGAAGACAACTGATGTGGAAAGAGACACAGAGATAATCATTTCAAGTTTTGAAGATATTTCATCAAAATTAATCCAGCATTTTTGTTTGGGGGGGCAAATCTTAATTTCCGATTTCCAACATCTGCTCTTTGTAGATATTCAAAAAATGGCCTCCTGACGTCAATTCTTGCTTTAACCAGAACTACTAGCAATAACATGGAGACAACAAGTGACAGTGGATGACAGTACCTGGAGCAAAGAAATAATTTGGTGGAATTTAGTGGGGGATGGGAACCAGTCAAAGAGACAGTGGGGACATAAAAGATGGACAGAATCAAAAAGGTGGAAGGGAGATAAGAAAAAACAAAACCTGAAACCTTAAAGCAAGAGCATTCGTAATAAGGTGGATGACTTGAATGTGCAGTTAGTAGTTAATATTGTTGGAATTACGGAGACAATGGCTCCAGGGTGACCCAAGGCTGGAGCTCAACATGCAGGGGTATTCAATATTCAGGAAGGATAGACAGAAGGAAGAGGAGGTGAGGTGGCATAGCTGGTTAAAGAGGAGATAATGCAATAGCAAGGAGAGACATTAGCTTGGATGCTGTAGAATCGTATGGGTTAGAACTGCAAAATAGCCAAGGGCAGAAAACACTTGTTGGTGTTGTATACAGAACACCAAGCAGCAGGATGGGGATAGCATGAAGCAGGGAATTAGGGATGACTTTTAGAGGGAATTAGGGATACCTTTATGTGCTGCAAAGGTACAGCAGTTGGTACAGTAGTTATCATGATCTACATATAGATTGGGCCAACCAAATTTGGTAGCAGCGCTGAAGAGGAGGATTTCTTGGAATGTATACGGGATGGTTTTTTAAACTAATATTGTAGAAGAACCGACTAGAGGGACAGGCCATCCTAGACTGGGTATTGCGTAATGAGGAAGGATTACTTAGCGATCTTGTTGCACAAGGCCCCTTGGGCAACAGTAACAATAATATGGTGGAATTCTGCAATAGGATGGAGAGTGACACGGTTTAATTCAGAGACTAGGGTCCTGAACTTAAAGCAAAAGAGACTTTGAAGGTATGAGATGGGAATTGGCCAGGATGGACTGGAAAATTATACTTAAAGGGTTGAGGGTGGCGATGCAATGGCAAAGATTTATAAGACCGCATGGATGAACAAAATTGTTCATCCCTGTCTGACAAAAAAATAAAACTAGGGAAGGCAGCTCAACCGTGGCTAACAAGAGAAGTCAAGGATAGTGTTAAATTGAAGGAAAAGGCATATAAATTGGCCAGAGAAAGCAGCAAACCAGAGGACTGGGAAAAATTCAGAACAACAGAGGAGGACAAATGGGTTAATTCAGAGGGGGAAAAAAGAGCATGAAAGAAAGCTTGCTAGGAATCTAAAAACTGACTGTAAAAGGTTCTTTAGATATGTGAAATGGAAAAGATTAGTGAAGACAAATGTAGGTCCCTTACAATTAGAGACAGGTGAATTTATAAGGGGAAACAAAAATGGGGCAGAACAGTTAAACAAGTACTTTGGTTCTGTCTTCACTAAGGAAGACACAAACAATCTCCCAGAAATACTAGGGGACCGAGGATCTAGAGAGAAGGAGAGGAACTGAAGGGAATCCAACATTAGTCAGGAAATGGTGTAGGTAAACTGTTGGACTGAAAGCAGATAAATCTCCAGGGCCAGATGGTCTGCATCCCAGAGAACTCAAGGAGGTGGCCCGAGTAATCATGGATGCATTGGGAATCATTTTCCAATGGTCTCTCGGCTCTGGATCAGCTCCTGAGGACTGGAGGGTAGCCAATGTAACTCCACTTTTTAAGAAAGGAGGGAGAGAGAAAATGGGGAATTATAAACCAGTTAGCTTTACATCAGTAGTTACGAAGATTGTTAATTGAGTTGATTGTTAAAGATATTTGGAAAGCAGTGACAGGATCGGTGAAAGTCATCATGGATTTATGAAGAGGAATTCATGCTTGACTAATCGGCTGGAGTTTTTTGAGGATGTAACAAGTAGAATGGATAAAGGAGAGCCAGTGGATGTGATGTAACTAGACTTTCAAAAAGCCTTTGAACAGGTCCCACACAAGTGCAACATTTGAGCACATGGTATTATGGGTAGGGTAATGACGGATAGAGAACTGGTTTGCAGACAGGAAGCAAAGAGTAGGTACTAGACTAAGTTGTACCCGTTGGGTCCCATGTTCACATCAGAGGACTGGTCCCCAACACAAATATTCCACCTCTCCACAATTCCAATATTGGTGGCAGCGCTTGTATGGGTGTTGTGGGGCTGAAGGGACTGGTTTCCAGAGGGCTAGTATGGATATTGTGGGGCCAAATGGATTCTTGGGGTGGCAGCTCTGTCTCTCAAGCCTGATGAGCTGGCAGATAACTCACGGCTGGTGGGGCTGGGCAGTTGACTCACGACTATTCCTTGAAATTCCTTTTCAAACAGGGTGCAAGGCCACCATAATTCAAATGCAGTTTCATACCATTTTAAGCAGGGTACAAGGCCACTGAATTCAAGTGCATTTTCCGACCACTTCAAGCAGGGTGCAAGTCCACCAAATTCAAGTGCAGTTTCATACCACTTCAAGCAGGGTGCAAGGCCAACGAATTCAAGTGCAGTTTCATACCACTTCAAGCAGGGCGGCAAGGCCACCAAATTCAAGTGCGGTTTCATACCATTTCAAGCAGGGTGCAAGGCCACCAAATTCAAGTGCAGTTTCATGCCACTTCAAGCAGGTTGCAAGGCCACCAAATTCAAGTGCAGTATCATGCCACTTCAAGCAGGGTGCAAGGCCACCAAATTCAAGTGCAGTTTCATATTTTCCCTCAGGAGCAGAGGGGCACTGAGTAAGATGGCCAAAAATCACAGCCATAAGTGGTAGTGTTTTATCTAAAATCAATATACACTGCAGACAGGAAGTTGTCAAGTTTAGACTTTTAATCATTTGCCATTTCAAACCAACCACCACCAACCATTTGCTGTGCTTTATTTCAAACCAACCACCACCAACCATTTGCTGTGCTTTTTTCAAACCAACCACATTTTCATTTTTAAACCACATTAAGGGCACACAAGGTCAGTAAAACCACAATCATAGTTTAGTAGACATGTGTTCAGTGTTATCCACAGCTCAGACTGTGAGACGTGACCCTCTCGCTTACCCCATCTTGCAGAGACTGACTGAGGCACTCAACACTTCCGGATTTTATAGTCCCTCTGCAAGGGGCATGGCCTTCAGGAGAAAGAATCTCAATATTTTTTAATATGGATATGGATGGGATAGGTATATGGATGGGAAGGGAATGGAGGAGTATGGTCTGAGTGCAGGTAGATGGGACTTGGGGAAAACAAATGGTCAGCATGGACTGGAGAGGGCCTGTTTCCGTGCTGTAATTGTTATATGGTTATATGTTATATGGTTATGTACAGTACGCAGTGAAGAGACGTAATGGCATGTTGTCCTTCATCGCAAGAGGATTTGAGTTTAAGAGGAAGTAAGTCCTACTGCAGTTGTACAGAACCCGGGTGAGACCGCACCGGGACTATTGTGTGCAATTTTGCTCTCCTAATTTGAAGAAGGACATTATTGCTATGGAGGGAGTGCAGAGTACATTCTCCAGGTTAATTCCCGGGATGGCAGGACTGACATATGATGAAGCAACGGGTCCACTGGGTTTGTATTCCCTGGAATTTTGAAGGATGAGAGAGGATCTTTTAGATATACTAGACCAAGTGCGACCCTTCGGGTCCCGTCCCCCAATACAGGGAAGGAGGGGGGCGGACGTCACAGTGAAGAGCTGGTCCTTGAACACAATATTCCACCACTCACCCATGTCCCAATACTCACCATTCCCTGGAGGGAGGGGGGTAGAGAGGGAGGGGTGGTAGAGAGGGAGGGGGGGTTGAGAGGGAAGGGAATGGGTTAGAGCCGGAGAGGGAGGGGGGTTTAGAGGGAGGGGGTAGAGAGGGAGAGGGATAGAGAGGGAGGGGTTAGAGACCTTGCCCCATCTCCCTCCTCCTTATTTTCCCTCATCCTCCTTCCCTCACTCCTATTCCCTGCCCACATGACCATATTATAGAGCAGCGCCAGGGCCTGGACAGCTTGAGAGTCCATTGTGATTGGTGCACTGTGAGAGGCATTGTGACATCAAGACTGGACAATCTCTGAGAAAGCGGCTTTGGCTTTTTTTGAAACTTTAATCATGAACAACTTCGGAAATATAGGTTGGGATGCAACAGGAAGATGTTTAACGCTTCAATGAGAAAAATGTGAGTAGAATATGTGAAAATGGGAAGGCAGTGGCATAGCGTTTTGAAGAAGATAGGAAAAAGCAGAGCAGAGTGACACATTGCTGGCACAAACAAAGTGTTTTAGTAATATAGATATACAATTCTTAAAGGATTGGACAGGCTAGATGCATGGAATTTTTTTCCTGAGGTTGGGGGACTCCAAAACCAGGTGGCACAGTTTAAGAATAAGGGGTAGGCCATTTAGGACTGAGATAAGGAAAAACGTGTTCACGCAGAGAGGTGTGTTTCTGTGGAATTCTCTGCCACAGAAGGCAGTGGAGGCCAATTCACTGGACGTTTTCAAGAGAGAGTTGGATTTAGCCCTTAGGGCTAACTGAATCGAGGGATATGAGTAAAAGGGAGGAACAGGATACTGATTTTGAATGACAGCCATGATCATATTGAATGGTGGTGCTGGCTCAAAGGGCAGATTGGCCTACTCCTGCACCTATTTTTCCATGTTTCATGTATTTTGTGTTTTATTTTATTTATTTATTTTTTAAAAATTATTTATTAGAGGTAAATACATCAATGTACTTCACATATATGTTGTTACAATCATTGTACCCCATTATTTTATGTCTTTTAAAGAAAAAGAATAAAAAGAAAGAGAGTGAAATAGGTGAAAAGAATTGTGTTAGTGAAAGAGCGTGCAAAAGGGAGAAGAAATCCTTGGTCAAAGAATTAGAGAAAGGGGGTTAAGGGATAGACCCTAAAAAAAAAAGAAAAAGGAAAAAAATAGAAAAAAAAGCCAGTTACTCTGTTATGTATATCATGCAAAAGGAATCCACCAACTCCATAGTTTTTCATACCCCCCTACCAAGGCCCGAGGTACCCCTGCACCCTATGTTTGTAGCAATTCTATAAATGCAGACCACTTCTGAAAGAAGCGTTCTGATTTTCCTTCCAGGCGGAGTCTCATATCTTCCAGATGTAGTGTTTCAAACATAGTTGAAATCCACATATTTAATGTTGCTATAGGAGCATTTTTCCAGAATTTTAAGATTAGTTTTTTTCCTATTATTAAGCCGTAATCAAATAAATTATTTTGATACGCATTTAATTCCGGACTACCTTCTCTCATTCCGAAAATAATCCATTCTAGCTTTGGTGTCATTTTTATTTTAAACACTTTTGTGAACATTTCAAACATTTCAATCCAAAACCTTTGAATTTTTGTACAAAAGATGAATGAGTGCGCTATAGTAGCTTCTTGACAGTGGCATTTATCACAAATTGGTGAAATGTTAGGGAAAATTTATTTAATTTGGTTTTTGAATAGTATAATCTATGTATAATTTTAATTTGTATTAAAGTGTGTCTTACGTTAATTGAGCATTTGTGCACATTTAATAAGTATTCTTTCCACCTTTCATTGGAAATTTTTATGCTTAGTTCGTTTTCCCACTCACCTCTAATACCTTCAGTTGTTGGTATTACTGCATTTAGTATAATATTATATATATGTGAAATTAAATTTGGTGATTCCGCCTTTGTATTCATTTTCATCTAGTAAGTCTAATGGCATTTTGTGAAATTCATGTGCATGTTTTTTCAAATAATCACATATTTGGAAATATTTAAAATATTGATTGTTACCCAGATTGTATTTTAGTTGTAATTGTTTAAATGATAATAGTTTTCCCATATCATACAAATCTCCCAAAGTTTTAATTCCTGCTCTTTCCCATTGTGTGAATGCTTGTCTATAACCGAGGGTTTAAACAGGGGGTTTTTAGCAATAGGAGATAGGAGAGATAAGTTTCTTAATTTTAAATTGTATTTTATTTGTTTCCAAATTCTGATTGTACTATGTATAATTGGGGTTTTGTTGTAGTTTGTATTACTCACTGTCATTGGTGAAAGAAGGATTGCACCAATATTAAAGGGGGAGCAGTCCTCTTTTTCCATAATGATCCATTCTGGTTAATGTAGAGCATTATCCAACAGTTGAATCATATTTCTAATATTTACCGACCAATAATAATACATAAAATTAGGGAGTGCTAATCCCCCTACTACTTTGGATTTATTCAGGTGTGGTTTTTGTATTCTATGGGTCTTATAATCCCAAATAAAATTTGTAATATCTGAGTCCAATTTTTTTTTAAACGTTTTGGGTAGATATAGTGGGATTGATTGGAACAAGTATATAATTTGTGGTAGAAAAATCATTTTTATGGCGTTTATCGACCTATTAAGGACATCGGGAGCGTTTTCCAGAATTTAATTAAATTATGTAATTTCTTAAGTACAGGGTTATAGTTTGCTTTAAACATGTCTTGATATCTTCTAGTAATTTCAATGCCCAAGTATTTAAAATTTTCCCCAGCTATTTTAAAAGTAAATTGTACGAGATGTATAGAATCTTTTGCTTTCATTGACATGATTTCACTTTTATTCCAGTTTATTCTGTAACCTGAAAATGAACCAAAATCCTCAATTAAATTTAAAATATTGGATGTAGTGATATGAGGCTTTGTGATGTACAAAAGTACACCATCAGCGTATAATGATATTTTATTGTTTGAATATTTTGTCTTATATCCGTGGATATTCAGATGAATTCTAATACTTTCCGCTAGTGGTTCAATTATGAGGGCAAATAACAATGGTGATAATGAACAACCTTGTCTATTACCCCTTGACAGTTGAAATTTTGTGGATAAAATACCATCAGTTAATATTCTGGCCGTTGGCTTATTATATATTAATTTAATCTATTGAATGAAATTCTCTCCCATTTTAAATTTTTGCAATACCTTAACCATATACTTCCATTCAACCTGATCGAATGCTTTCTCTGCATCCAGAGAAATAATTGCGAGATTTGGATCTTTAGTTTGGTGTGAGTGCATTATATTAAGCATATGTCTCAAATTATTAAATGAATGTCTCTTAGGGATAAACCCCATTTGATCCAGATGTATTAGTTTAATGGCGTACTTACTTAATCTTGCTAATATTTTTGCTAATATTTTTTGATCTGTATTTAACAATGCGACAGCTCTGTAGGATCCAGGTTCTTCCTCATCTTTATCTTTCTTAAGTATTAATGTAATCGTAGATTCTGCTAGTGTATCAGGTAATATTTGTTCTCTGAAAGCATGTGTGTACATTTTCTGTAGACAAGGACTAAATATATTGTAAAAACTTTTATAGAATTCATTACTAAATCTGTCAGGACCTGGTGTTTTTCCATTTTTTAATGAGAATATTGTTTCTCCTATTTCCTTATTTGAGATTTGTGCTCCCAATTCCTCTTGTTCCTGCAATTCTAGTTTGGGAAGATTGCAATTATCCAGAAGCTCAGTGATTGTGTTGATGTCCGTTGTCATTTTGGATGTATACAAATTATCATAAAATTGCACAAATCTTTTATTAATTTCATTTAGTAATGTCAATACTTCCCCTTTGTCTGATTTAATCATGTGTTCCTTTTCTCATTTTTTTAATTGGCGTGCGAGAAGTTTATGAGGCTTCTCCCCAAATTCAAACTGTTCCTGTCTTGTGATTTGGAATAATCTTATAACTTTCTCTGATAGTAATTTATTTAATTTGAATTTTAGTATTAATATTTTATTGTGTTTATCCATGGACAGGTCTTTAGCATTTTCTATATCCAATTGTCTAATTTGTTCCTCTAGCTGCTGTTGTTCATTCTTTTTTTTTTAATTCTGAAAGGCTTGGTATGAGGTTATAACACCGCTAATAAAAGCTTTGAAAGATTCCCATAATAATGTAGGTGGTATGTCTGGCGTATAATTTATTTAGAAAAAAAGATCCATTTGCTGTCTTAGATATATACTCCCTTGCGGGTCTTTTAAAATTTGGGGGTTATTCTTCCAGAACGATGTATTCTTAGACATGCCTTCTATTAAAAAAAAAGTTAGGGGGCCTTCACAGAACAGCTGTATTTATACTGAGATTAGATTATACACAAGTGGACTAATAAGGTGACTTCTGAAGGCAATTGGTTGCACTGTATTTTATTTAGGAGTATCAGAGTAAAGGGGGCTGAATACTTTTGCATGCCACACTCTTCAGTTATATATTTGTAAAAACTTTTGAAAACCATGTATCATTTTCCTTCCACTTCACAATTATGCGCCACTTTGGGTTGGTCTATCACATAAAATCCCAATAAAATACATTTACGTTTGTGGTTGTAACGTGACAAAATGTGGAAAAGTTCAAGGGGTGTGAAAACTTTTGCAAGCCACTGTAACTCTTGAAAACATCCAGTGAATTGGCCTCTATTGCCTACTGTAGCAGAGAATTCCACAGGTTCACAACTCTCTGGGTGAAAAAGGTTTTCCTCTTCTCAGTACCAAATGGCCTACCCCTTATTCTTAAACTGTGACCCCTGGTTCTGGACTCCCCCACATCAGGACAATTTTTCCTGCATCTAGCCTGTCCGGTCCCTTAAGAATTTTATATGTTTCTATGAGATCCTGTAACAGTACAGTACAAGAACAGGCCCTTTGGCCCTCAATGTCTGGGCCGAACATAATGCCCGATCATCTCTACTAGCCCGTGATCTATATCCCTCCATTCCCTGTATATCCATACGACGATCCAAAGGACATTGCCAATTCTGGATTCCTGCTGGACAGTGGTCTAACTACTAGGCTACCATGCCCTTATTCTGCTAGCATACCATTTGACAACAATGGTGGTGCAGCGGGATAGTTACTGCCTTACAGCGCCAGAGCCTGGTTCAATCCTGACTACGGGTGTTGTCAATTCTCCTCGTGACCTGAGTGGGTTTTTGTCCGGGTTCTCTGGTTTCCTCTCACACTTCAAAGACGTACAGGTTTTTTGGTTAATTCGCTTTTGAAAAATCATGAATTATCCCAACTGTGTTCAATAGTGTGAGCGTGCGGGGATCACTGGTCGGCACGGACTCAGTGGACAGAAGGGCCTGTTTTTGTGCTGTATCTCTAAACTAAATAAAACTAAACTTCTAATGCGATCTGTATTATCCACACAATGCTCAAACTACTGCCTTTTAGCCATAACTTTATAACCATCCATCCATGCACAACTCTTTGTGTAGTTTCTGTAGGCATCTAAACTGAAGTAATTATCCCTAGTAGAATCACCAGTTCGCATCCGAGGTGCAGAATAGGCAACTTAAGATGTTCAATATGTCCTTAAGTTGTCAATAAGGCAGGAGAATGGGGTTTGGAGGGAGAGATAGATCAGCCATGATTTAATGGCGGAGTACTTGATGGGCCAAATGGCCAAATTCTACTCTTATCCCTTATGACCTTATGACCTTACGGCCTTACTAGCCAGACCTCTTTTGAACAAACTCCTTTGGGATAAAATTGACTCATTCAAATATAAATGAAGTAGTTACAAAGAACTGTAGATGCTGATTTACGGAAAAGGACACAAAGAGCTGGAGTAACTCAGCAGGTCCTGTATTTCCACGCTGTATCTCTAAACTAAATTAAAACAAAACATGCATTTCTAAACCCAAACTTCAACACATTTTTCCAAATTTGCTCCATATCCATTTCATGCTTGAGATATGGAAACAAACAATTATCAATGAAGTCTCCTTATCGGTGCAGTAGCTTCCTGCTGCTATAATAATAATCATCGCAGTGCAGAACTTGGATATATTCATCAAAGATCTGCATTCTACTGAAATTTGCAAAGGTGCACGTCTCAATGGAAAAAGAGAGAGAGAGAGAGAGAGAGAGAGAGAGGGTGACACAAAGAGAGAGGGGGAGAGAGCGAGGAGGTGATGGGGAGATGGGGTAAAGGCGGGGGGGGAGGGAGAGAGGGGGATGGAGGAGGATTGGAAAGGAGGGGGTGAGAGGTGAGAGGAGTGGGGGAGAGAGAAGAGGGAGAGAGGGAAGTGGAGACAGGAGGGGGGTAACAGAGAGAGGGGAGGGAGCAGAGAGCAGGGGAGGGGGGAGAAAGGGGGAGAGAGAGAGGAGGTGAGAGGGGGCATAGAGAGGAGGTGAGAGGGAGGGGGAGAGGAGAGGGAGGGAGGTGGAGGGAGGTGAGAGGCAGGGCGGGAGAGAAGCGAAGAAATGAGTTTAATTGTCATTTGAACTGACAATGGGACAATTCAATCCGTACTTGCTGCAGTATTATAAGCTTGTAAACCCAATACATATTGATAATATATAATAAAGAAAATTCATTAAATTAATAACCATAATAATTTATGGGGTTATAAGAGGTAATGGGGAGGAAGAAGGCTGGGGTTAGGAGGGAGAGGTGGATCAGCCATGATTGATTGACGAAGTAAGCGGTGAGTGTATGGAACAAGCTGCCAGAGGAGATAGTTGAGGCAGGTACTATAGTAACGTTTAAGAAACATTTAGACATATAGAAACATAGAAAACATAGAAATTAGGTGCAGGAGTAGGCCATTCAGCCCTTCGAGCCTGCACCGCCATTCAATATGATCATGGCTGATCATCCAACTCAGTATCCCGTACCTGCTTCTCTCCATACCCTCTGATCCCCTTAGCCACAAGGGCCACATCCAACTCACTCTTAAATATAGCCAATGAACTGGCCTCAACTACCCTCTGTGGCAGAGAGTTCCAGAGACTCACCACTCTCTGTGTGAAAAAAGTCTTTCTCATCTCGGTCTTAAAGGATTTCCCCCTTATCCTTAAGCTGTGACCCCTTGTCCTGGACTTCCCCAACATCGGGAACAATCTTCCTGCATCTAGTCTGTCCAACCCCTTAAGAATTTTGTAAGTTTCTATAAGATCCCCTCTCAATCTCCTAAATTCCAGAGAGTATAAACCGAGTCTATCCAGTCTTTCTTCATAAGACAGTCCTGACATCCCAGGAATCAGTCTGGTGAACCTTCTCTGCACTCCCTCTATGGCAATAAGGTGTAGCGGCAGATTTTTATATTGTTCAAGGGATTACTCCCTCTAGTCACTAAATGAACAGCATGGTTAGGGGGAATGTCTTTTATACGCATGTGAGCTCACCGTCAGAGACCTTAAGAGCTTCTTCACTGATAAGTCTTCAAAACACAGTCTTTTGATGAATAAATTCTTTATTGTTGATGAAAACAATAAGGTACATCCAAACTTCCGACTCGTCTTCATCGAACTCCAGCTTATCGCTTTAAGTATTAGAAAACTCCTCGTGTGTCTGTTACACTTCGCATGTTCAAAGGGTAAACCTTCTCCATGCTGGTTCCAAACTGGACTAAGCTTCTGCGCAAGTGATTTAGCTCGAAACACGCCCAAAAATACTTCATAAATCCCACCCACATTATAACGGGCAGTCTAAAATTTATAGACACTTGTCATAATTAATACCACGCAATACAAGCCAAATGGCCATTACACATGGACAGGGTAGGTTTAGAGGGATATGGGCCAAAGGCAGGCACGTGGGACTAGTGTAGATGGGACATCTTGGTCGGTATTGCAAGTTGGGCCGATGGACCTGTTTCCATGCTCCATGACTGTATGTATGTTAGTATATATGTATGTATGTATATATGTATGTATGTTCGGCAGCATCTGTTCATATCCCTTCATTATCACCTCTTCCACGGCCACCAATGAACCATGGCGGGCTCCTCCTTTCCTTGGTCATCGGTGCCAGCTCTGATTTGTTCTGCATCTTTTCATACCTCCAGTTTTCTCCTCCCCTGACTCTCAGTCCGAAGAAGGGTCTCAACCCGAAACGTCACCCATTCATTTTCCCCAGAAATGCTGCCTGTCCCGCGGAGTTACTCCAGCATTTTGTGTCTATCTTCAGTGTCTCTGGAGAACATGGATAGGTGACGATTTGGGTTGGGACCCTAATTTAGACTTTGATAAGTTTCGCACAAAAGAATAATTATCTGATATTTGGTATTTTGTTGAAATAGCCAACCATTCAGTCAAAACAGTTGTTCTTTCTTATTCAACATGTTAAATGTTCTATGTTTCTATGTTTCTAAATGTAAGCTTTGGGAAGATTTCTGTGTGATGTTTGTTTTGTAATAACTATCTTTGAGATTTGCAATTTAAGAGGGAGAAGGTTAAATCAGAAGTGTCAGTGTTGCAGTTGAACAAAGGGGATTATGAAGGCATGAGAGAGGAGCTGGCCAAAGTCGACTGGAAAAGGATCCCAGCAGGAATGACGTTGGAACAGCAATGGCAGAAATTTCTGGGCATAATCCAGAAGATGCAGGATCATTTCATTGCAAAGAGGAAGAAAGATTCTAAGGGGAGGAAGAGGCAATCGTGGTTAATAAAGGAAGTTAGGGATTGAATAAAACTAAAATAAATGGTGTATAACATTGCAAAGAGTAGCGGGAAGCCATAGGATTGGGAAACTTTCCAAGGACAAAAGAAGGTAACAAAAAGGGCAATATGGAGTGAAAAGATGAATTAAGATGGCCAAGAATATAAAGAAGGACAGTAAAAACATATTTAGGTATGGTAAGAGAAAAATATTAGTAAAGACAAATGTAGGTCACTTGAAGGCTGAAAAAGGTTAAATTATTATGGAGAACAAGGAAATGGCAGAAGAGTTGAACAGGTACTTTGGTTCTGTCTTCACTGAGGAAGACACAAACAATCTCCCAGATGTACTAGAGGACAGAGGATCTAGGGAGACAGAGGAACTGAAATAAATTTGCATTAGGCTAGAAATAGTAGATTGGGTAGACTGATGGGACTGAAGGCTGATATATCCCCAGGACCTGATGGTCTGCATCCCAGGATACTCAAGGAGGTGGCTCTAGAAATCGTGGACGCATTGGTGATCATTTTCCAATGTTCTATAGATTCAGGATCAGTTCCTGTGGGTTGGAGGGTAGCTATAATATCCCACTTTTCAAGAAAGGAGAGAGATAGAAAACGGGGAATTATAGACCAGTTAGCCATCAGTGGTGGGGAAGTTGCTGGAGTAAATTATTAAAGAAGTAATAATGACGCACTTGGATAGCAGTAAAAGGATTGGTCCAAGTCAGCATGGATTTATGAAGGGGAAATCCTGCTTGACTAAACTTCTGGAATTTTGTGTGGATGTGACAAGTAAAATGGATGAAGGAGAGCCAGTGGATGTAGTGTATCTGTACTTTCACAAAGCCTGTGATAAGATCCCACACAGGAGATTAGTAGGCAAAATTAGAACACATGGTATTGGGGGTAGGGTATTGACATGGATAGGGAATTGGTTAGCAGACAGGAAACAAAGAGTAGGAATAAATCGGTCCCTGTCAGAATGGCAGACAGTGGCGAGTGGTGCCGCAAGGCTCAGTGCTGGGGCCGCAACTATTTACAATATATATTAATGATTTAGATGATGGGATTAAAAATAACACTAGCAAATTTGCAAATGGACACAAAGCTGGGTGGCAGTGTGAACTGTGAAGAGGAAGCTAGGAGTTTGCAGGGTGACTTGGACAGGTTGGGTGTGCGGGCAGATGCATGGCAGATGCAGTATAATGTAGATAAATGTGAGGTTATCCACTTTGGTGGCAAGAACAAAGAGGCAGGATATTGTCTCAAAGGTGTCACATTAGGAAAAAGTGAATGCAATGAGACCTGGGTGTCCCTGTACACCATTCACTGAAAATAAACATGCAGGTACAGCAGGCAATGAAGAAAGCTAATAGTATGTTGGCCTTCATAACGAGAGGATTTGAGTATAGGAGTAAAGAGATCCTTCTGCAGTTGTACAGGGCTCTGGTGAGACCACATCTGGAGTATTATGTGCAGGTCTCCTAATTTGAGGAAGGACATTCTTGCTATTGAGGTAGTGCAGTGTAGGTTCACAAGGTTAATTCTCGGGATGGAGGGACTAGTTATATGAGGAAAGATTGGAAAGACTGGGCTTGTATTCACTGGAATTTAGAAGGGTGAGAGGGGCTCTTATACAAACGGAAAAGACTGGACAAGCTAGATGCAGGAAAAATGTTCCCAATGATGGGGGAGTCCAGAACCAGGGGCCACAGTCTAAGAATAAAGGGGAGGCCATTTAAAACTGAGATAATAAACAACATTTTCACCCAGAGACTTGTGAATCTGTGGAATCCTCTGCCACAGAAGGCCGTTGAGGCCAATTCACTGGATGAATTTAAAAGATAGTTAGATAGAGCTCTGGAGGCAAGCAGAATCAAGGGATATGGGGAGAAGGCAGGCACGGGTAACTGATTGGGGATGATCAGCCATGAATGGCGGTGCAGGCTCAAAGGACAAGGCCTCCTCCTGCACCTATTTTCTATATTTTCTATGTAGCTTCCTCGTAACCTTGAAGCACAGCTAGTAAATGTATCTCTGTGAGCAACTTTTGTTGTGTGCTGGCAGTAACACAACAAAAGTTCTCCCTGTAATGCTCATTTATCCCAGACTTCCCTTACAGTACTCTGGCTTTTAAGAATGAATGGGTATTCTGCAAAGCAAACTGCACACACACGCACACAACTATTCTTCACCGGAGAAGGATGGGTGCATTGTATCCAAGAGTTAGAATCCTGGTCCCAGATTTCCATCTGCTTCCTGCAGTTTCGTGAGATGTAAATGCTTGCGACTGACGTTCTTTGTTTAACGAGTGTGATAAAAAATACCGCTTAGCAAACAGGATTGAATATCAATAATGGAAAAGCTTTGGATGATTTAGCTATTTAAGGAGAATGGGCAAAGGAATGAAAATGCGCACACTTGCCAATTAATATGCACAGTTCCGCAGCCAGAGTACTGCATGAATATAAGAGACCACCATTTGAAATGCATTGATCTGAGCTCGCTCCAGTAAATAAGCTTGAGAATTCTGGTAATGATTGCTACGTGTGTTGATTAGACTCTTTAATTGGCAAAGAAATAAAAGCTCTAATTTCAGCAACCCAAGCCTCAAAAAAAGTACCATGTAATTGTTGCATTATCTGTAATGAACAAACTCAGACTCCTAGGACCACAGTCATTTGGCTCACCATCAGCATGAGTTGGCAATTATGCTGCCAGTACCTATGCTTTCAGCCCAATTTAACATCCAATTTACAAACTGATCTCTCTCAAAACCCGTGTAACATAATTAGCTCAAATGAACCCCATTAGGAGCTTTCTTTTTTCTCCGCCCGCCGGCTGCAATGGCATTCCCGCTCTTTAGTCCTCAATTATATTTAATTAGGCCGCAAGATGATGGATGGGAATGGTGAGTATCGGAATAAGGTGGAGGACAGGTCACCAGCTGCCTCTGTGTTAATTGCTGAAAACGTGATCACCAGATAAGCAAGGTGCATGATCCCAAAGAAACACAGGGAGGGATGACCCCATGAATATAATTCCCTGTTTTCTCCAATGTCTTGTAATGAGAGAAAATCTTAATGAGATCCACCAACGGCCGATAAACTGTGATAGAACAAGCCTATGGGGGGGGTGTTCACCAGATTTCGCTTGATGTGAAGTCTAATGTAAGATGCACGATATAGCTTCCACTATTATAAAAGATCTTTAATGCCACAAGGCATCTGGCCATGTGCTGGTGTTTAATTCACTCCCTACTCAGCTTGTGCATCATGAAAATGTAATTGAAGCTCTGGGTTATGATAAATAAGATTGATATCCTAGATGCTTGTTTTTTTTTTAAACAAAAAATAAATTAATCAACGAGAGGAAAAATTAGCAGAGGATTATCTGAAAAACCCAGCCAATATGTTCCACTCCCACACACCGTCTCATTTAGATAACAAATGCTGGGGTTAACTCAGCAGGTCCTGAGTTAATCCAGCATTTTGTGTCAAACTTCGGTGTAAACTATAAACCTGTCCCTATACCTTCTACCCATCTCCTTAGTTTAGTGTGGAGGTACGGTGCGCAAAAGAGGCCATTCAGCCCACCAAGTCCGTGCCGATCATTGATCACACCGTACTAGCACTATCCTTCACACTAGGGATAATTTACCCATTTTTACCAAAGCAAATTAACCTGCAAACCTGTACGTCTTTGGAATGTGGTGGGAAACCGGACCACCCACACGGTCACGGGGAGAATGTACAAATTTCGGAACAGACAGCACCCGTAGTCAGGATTGAACCTGGTTCTCAGACACTGTAAGGCAGCAACTCTACCGCTGTGCCACATTGCCACCCCTAAATGGATACATCACCTTAATGTATCAGCAAAATACTCCAGGTATCATCGATACCAAAATATCCAGTCTTTCTTAATGAAAGCAGGCCAAACATTGAATCATGGTAATTTATGAAGACAAATAAAGCATTTGCTTTTACATATCCGTAAAGACTTAGCCGCTTCAATTCCAGTAACTATTAGATTGCAGGATATCACATGTTAATCTGGATACTTGTATTTATAACAGGGACTTTGGTTATACAACTTTTTAATTTTTAATTCATTTTTAATTTTACAGATACAGGAAACAGTCCCTTTGGCCCACTGAGACCACACTGACCATCAATCACCCATACACTAGGGCTTCTACGTTGTCCTATTTTCTCATCCTACACACTAGAGGAAATTTTTATACCAAAGCCAATTAACCTACAAACCTGAATGTGGGAGGAAACCGGAGCACATGGAGAAAACATACACGGTCACAGGGAGAACATACAAACTCCACACAAAAAGCAATAGACAATAGACAATAGATAATAGACAATAGGTGCAGGAGTAGGACATTCGGCCCTTCGAGCCAGCACTGCCATTCAATGTGATCATGGCTGATCATGCCCAATCAGTACCCCATTCCTGCCTTCTCCCCATATCCCCTGACTTTGCTATTTTTAATAGCCCTATCTAGCTCTCTCTTGAACGCATCCAGAGAACCTGCCTCCACCGCCCTCTGAGGCAGAGAATTCCCCAGACTCACCACTCTCTGTGAGAAAAAGCATTTCCTCGTCTCTATTCTAAATGGCTTGCTCCTTATTCTTGAACTGTGGCCCCTGGTTCTGGACTCCCCCAACATCAGGAACGTGTTTCCTGCCTCTAGCGTGCCAAACCCTTAACAATCTTATATGTTTCAATGAGATTCCCTCTCATCCTTCTAATCTCCAGAGTGTACAAGCCCAGCTGCTCCATTCTCTCAGCATATGACAATCCCACCATCCTGGGAATTAACCTTGTAAATGTACGCTGCACTCCCTCAATAGCAAGAATGCCCTTCCTCAAATTAGGGGACCAAAACTGCACTCAATACTCCAGGTGGAGTGGCTCACTAGGCGCTCTGTACAACTGCAGAAGGACGTCTTTGCTCCCATTATTCGATTCCCCTTGTTATAAAGGCCAACATGCCCATTTGCTTTCTTTCTTCGCTGCCTGCTGTACCCTGCATGCTTACTTTCATGGACAGATGTACAAGGACCCCCAGGTCCCGTTGTACTTCCCCTTTTCCCAACTTGATGCCATATAGATAGTAATCTTCCTTCCTGTTTTTGCTACCAAAGTGGATAACCTCACATTTATTTGCATTAAACTTCATCTGCCATGCATCTGCCCACTCTCCCAACCTGTCCAAGTCACCCTGCATTCTCATAACATTCTCCCCACAGTTCACACAGCCACCCAGCTTTGTGTTGTCTGCACATTTGCTAATGTTACTTTGAATCCCTTCATTTATCCAAATCATGGATAAATGTGAGATTATCCGTTGATGAAAGTAAGCATGCAGGTACAGCAGGCAGTGAAGAAAGCAAATGGCATGTTGGCCTTCATAACAAGAAGAGTTAAGTATCGGTGCAAAGAGGTCTTCCTGCAGTTGTACAGGGCCCTAGCGGGACCACACCTGGAGTATTGTGTACAGTTTTGTTCTCCAAATTCAAGGAAGGACATTCTTGCTATTGAGGGAGTGCAGCGTAGGTTCACGGTTAATTCCCGGGATGGCGGGACTGTCATTTGCTCAGAGAATGGATTGGCTAGGCTTGTATACGCAGGAATTTAGAAGGATGAGAGGGGATCTTATTTAAACATATAAGATTATTAAGAATTTGACACGCTAGAGGCAGGAAACGTGTTCCCAACTGGGGGTGTCCAGAACCAGGGACCACAGTTTAAGAATAATGGATAAGCCATTTAGAACGGAGATGAGGAAACACTTTTTCACACAGAGGGCTGTGAGTCTGTGGAATTCTCTACCTCAGTGGGTGGTGGAGGCAGGTTCTTTGGAAACTTTCATGAGATATGGGGATAGGGCTCTTAAAAATAGCGGAGTCGTGAGATATGGGGAGAAGGCAGGAATGCGGTTCTGATTGTGGATGAACAGCCATGATCACATTGAATGGTAGTGCTGGCTCGAAGGGCCAAATGGCCTATTGTCTATTGTCTATAGAGGTCAGGACCACTCTGTAGCTGGTGAGATGATGGTTCAGTTGCCTGATAACAGCTGGGAAGAAACTGTCCCTGAATCTGGAAGTATGCATTTTCAAACTTCTGTACCCCTTGCCTGTTGGTCGAGGGGAGAATAGGGAATGACTGGGATGAGACTGGTCCTTGATTATGCTGGTCGACTTGCCGAAGCAGCGTGAAGTGTAGACGGAGTCGATGAAGGGTGGTTGGTTTGTGCGATGGTCTGGGCTACGTCCACAACTCTGCAATTTCTTGTGGTCTTGGATGAAGCTGTTCCCAAACCATGCACTGATGCATCTCCAGCATGCATTATTCCTACACTCTCTGGGATGTGGCAACTTAGTTATTTAACAAGTGCAACAATCTTCCATGCTCAAAGGGATTTAACCCAGCTTAGTGACAAATCTGAGAATTAAAGGATACTGTAGGTAGTGGTCATAATACTACTGGATTAATGTAAAAGCTCAACTGATTTACCTTTGTGTGTCAGGATAGCAAATCTTCTATTTATGATGAGTCTGGTCTCTATGCCATTTCAAACCTACTAATGTGACTATTTCCTAAATGGCCTTTTAACTAGCCAATCAAGCTACTCAGTTTATACTCAATTAGTGATGGACTGTAAATGCTAGCCTGAACAGTGATGTCCATGTTCCACAAATTAAAAGAAAGTAAAGTGTTCCATGCAAATATTAATTTAGTTTTAGCTTAGTTTAATTTAGAGATTGAGTGCGGAAACAGGCCCTTTGGTCCACCGAGTCCGTGCCGACCAGTGATGCCTGCACACGAACACTTTCCTGCACACACTAGAGGCAATTTACAATTTTACCAAACCAATTAGCTTACAAACCTGAACGTCTTTGGAGTGTGGGAGGAAACCAGAGCACCAAGGAAAAAACCCACGCAGTTCACGGGGAGAACATACAGTGCATTCAGAAAGTATTCAGACCCCTTCACTTTTTCCACATTTTGTTACATTTTAGCCTTATTCTAAAATGTATTAAATTCTTTTTTTTTTAATCATCAATCTACACACAATACCCCATAATAAAAAAGCGAAAACAGATGTTTTAGAAATTTTTGCAAATGAATTAAAAATAAATAACTGAAATATCACATTTACAGTATTCAGACCAGTTACTCTGTATGTTGTTGAGACAACTTTAGCAGTGATTACAGCTTCAAGTCTTCTTGGGTATGAACATTTCTAAACACCTGTTTGTGTTTCTTCATTCTGGGGTATTGTGTTATCTTTCGGACAAAAAACAGTCGATTATTTCATTTATTTTCTGTTTTCATTTCAGATTTCCATGATGCATTCTTGTTTCTACAACTTTGTTGGGCTGATGCCAAACTTACTTACACTCTCTCACTTTAAATTATCGTGTAGAAGACATTGAACTTATCTATGAGTTTGTTCAATTCTTTTTATAACCTGTGGGATTTTAGCACACTGATCTCACTTCATCACTCCTACCTAATGTGCTTCTCCTGTCTCCAACTATGTCTGTGTCCCATACTTAATTGCTGTAAAAAATAAATCTATCCTCAGGTTTAAATTATAACACATCCAGTAATGTGCGTCCTCAATATAAATATGTCCCCCTGTTTATAATCTCAGCGGAATGGAGAACTTATAGGTCAACATTCATCTGAAGTAATCTGCGACTGAGGTAATTAAAATCCATCTCGACGGTTGCAATGATTAATAATGTAAAAGTTTGGTTGCAAAAAAAATAATAAAGCAAATGGCACTTAGGGATTGAACTTCATCAAAAACTGCACTGCAAAGATGGAGCTATTCAGTTCAATGAATGGCAGAAAATGCATAATACGGCAAAACAAATTAGTACATAGACACCACTAAATAATTTAAACAGATCTCGTTTGTCAGGTAAAAGTGGACGCATTTCAGTCCCAGTAACTCATTTTGTCTCAGTTAATGTGAGAGAAATAATGACTACGGGTCAATTAACTCAACGGAGAAACCATATTAATTTTCCTCATGTTAAAACGCAAGTGTCTGGCATGTTTCAGGAGAGACACAAAGTGCTGGAGTGACTCAGTGTGACAGGCAGCATCTCTGGAGAGAAGGAATGGCTGACGTTTCGGGTCGGGACCCTTCTTCTGAAGGGTCAATGAACTCCATGGAGTTCGACAGCTGCACCAGGAGAAGGGTTCAAACCCGAAACGCCGGCCATTTCTTCTCTCCAGAGATGATGCATGTCCCGTTGAGATACTCCAGCATTTTGTGTCTATCTTTGGTTTAAACCAGCATCTGCAGTTCCTTCCTACACATTGCGTCTGTTATGTTTCATTCACATGCCAGATATCTCTTATTTATAGTCACTAGATATTAGGCCAATAACTAGCTTAGCGCTTGCGCTCATTTAACAAATTGTGATTAATCTCTGATTCAATGGTTCAATGGAACTTTATTGTGAAATGTTTTTTGTATACAATTTGGTACGTATCACTATACATAAGCATTTAAATACATCTTAACATGTCAGATATAGTAAAGTGTACAAACACTACACTGCAACATTATACAAGTCACAGCTGTTGTAGGTGCAGGGTTCTTGACCTGACCATGAAGGCCCGTTGTCCTGCCAGCGTGGCAAGGTTGGCCTGGGCAAGGGTAGCGATGGTGTCCTCTGCCGCTGCTCCACCGCTGATAAAAAGCTTGTATCCTTTCGTTATCACTTCTCCAGCCAACAATGGGCCATTATGGGCTCCATCCTTCTTGGGTCATAGATAGATAAATGCTGGAGTAACTCAGCGGGACAGGCAGCATCTCTGGAGAGAAGGAATGGGTGACGTTTTGGGTCAGACCCATCTTCCGACCCTTCTTCAGCCTGAAGTTTTGTCTCGACCTGAAACGTCACCTATTCCTTCTCTCCAGAGATGCTGTCTGACCCGCTGAGCTACTCAAGTGTTTTTGTTTGTCTGTCTTCGGTTTAAACCAACATCTGCAGTTCAGGTCGCGACCACGAAACTTCACTCATTCCTTCTCTCCAGAGATGCAGCCTGTCCCGCTGAGTTCTCCAGTATTTTGTGCCTATCTGCAGTTCCTTCCTACGCATAATCTCTGATTAGTTTTGCTCAGTGTCAACAAGAACACTTAACTTTTAGCAGCAGAACAATACACGGTGTCTCCCAAAAGGGTGCTGCCCTGATAAAATGGTTAATTATTTAATTCTCATTTGGACAGCATAGCGGATGAGATCACACTTTAGGCTCAGTTTAAAGAAAGGATTGCATTTACCTAATGTGTTTAGCAATCACAGCATTTCCCAATTAACTAAGACTTGCCTTCAAAGCACTAATTAGTAAAGGTGGCAGCCAATTTGTACCCAGCAAGAATCCACAATGAGCAACGAGATAACAGATCAGATAATCTGTTTTTTAATGCTCAGGGATTCATAGAGAAGACAACTTTTCCTTGCTGAATGATGACAGTCTTAACTTTCTGGTTCAGCTCCAGCCTTTGATTCATTTCCGATCCAAAAGGCTATGTCTCTGAGTAAGTCACACTGCCTCAGCATGTCATATTCACCTAAACTCTTGTGCTGATACCTCAGGTATGGAAGGAGAATGCTGGACTTTGTGACATGGAGCTGAGCAAGGTACTGATTGAAACCTAAACGCTACATACAGCCTTTGTATTGCACTAGTTTTACGTCAAGACAAGGGCGCCACAGTGTTTACTTTGATTTAGAGATACAATGCAAAAACAGGCCCACCGAGTCCGCACTGACCAGCGATCCACACGCAATAACACTTTCCTACACAAGGGATAATTTTTACATTTATACCAAGACAATTAACCTACCACCGGTACGTCTTTGGAGCTGAAGATCTCAGAGAAAACCCACGCAGGTCACGGGGAGAACGTGCAAAGTCCGTACAGACCGAACCCATAGTCAGGATCGGACCCGGGTCTCTGGCGCCGTAAGGCAGCAACTCTACCGCTGTGCCACCGTGCCATCCAGTGGTGCAGCTGGTAGAGCTGCAGTTTCACAGTGCCGAGAGACCCAGGTTCAAAGCTGACCTCGGGTGCTGTCGTTGTGGAGTTTGCACATTCCTCCCACATCCCTAATACATACTGGTTCCTAGGTTAATTGGCCTGTGTAAGTTATCCCTGATGTGCCGGATGCCAATGAGAAAATGGGATAACATAAAGTAAGTGATCGAAGGTCAGCCTGGCCTCAATGGATGAAAGGGTTTGTTTTAACACATTACCTTCCAAAATCAATCAAAGCCATGAGGAGGAGAAACAGGAGTTTTAGCCTATTGGCTTCATGCCAACTTTTGTACTCCTCTCATCATAAATTCCAATCTGCATCCTTTTTTCGATTTCATTCTCATATTATTATTATTTATTTATGACCTCAACTATTCTGAATAATCTTTGTGTGAAGATATTTCTTCTGAATTCTCCATTGGATTTGTGACTCCCTAGACTTTGAATATCTAAGAGGAAACATCTTACCTGCATAACTCAGTCTTGTCATCCAACTAAATCTTATTGTAACTTATTGTAAATCTTCTATTTGCCAGGAAAAAAATGGGTAAATCAATGTGTTTAGTTTAGTTTAGTTTAGTTTAGCTTGGCTCATATCTAAACCCTGTGCGGGAGTTATTAGTGAGTCATCAAAAAATACTATTTATCCCAGCAATAGTGGAGACAATTTTACAGAAGACAATTAATCTACAAACCTGTACATCTTTGGGATGTGGGACCCGGAGAAAAGCCACGCAGTCACAGAGAGAATGAGCAAAATGCGTACATACAGCACCCCTAGTCAGATCGGACCCTGGGCTCTGGTTTTGTAAGGCAGCAACTCTACCGCTGCACCACAATGTCCAGGGTCCTCTCATTTTCTTAAAATCTGCAAGACCTAAACTATAAAAATATACAATATATGATCTATTTTGTTTGTTGAATGTTAATTGATAGGTCCACTACTGTCCTGTCCATGTTGGCACAAGTTCCCACAGCATCTTTTGAAAAATCAAGGTAAATGGTAAGTATCTCTCAAAACATTCCAGGGTAAATAATCCAAGACTGCAAGAAATTGCAGCAAATTGTGGACACAGCCCAGGTCATCACACAAACCAACCTTCCTTCCATTGACTCCATCTACACCTTACGCTGCCTCGGCAAGGCCAGCAACAAATCAAGGACGAGTCACACTCTGGCCACTCCCTCTTCTCCCCTCTGCCATCGGGCAAAAGGTATAGAAGTGTGAAAACGCATACTGCATCTCCAGATTCAGGGACAGTTTCTTCCCAGCTGTTATCAGGCAACTGAATCACCCTCCCACAACTAGAGAACTGAACTCTGATCTACATCTTAGGTGACCCTCGTACTAATCCTTGATCAGATTTTACTGGCTTTACGTTCCACCAAACGTTGTTCCCTTATCATGTATCTATACACTGTAAATGGCTCGATCGTAATCATCTATTGTCTTTCCGCTGACTGGTTAGCACGCAACAAAAGCTTTTCACTGTACCTCAGTACATGTGACAAAGAAATAAACGAAACAAAAAAAAACTTGTTGTCATCTTTAAGTGGACAGTCACAGCGATAATCTATATTACTAAAAGTCTGATCTTGACCACTTCCTGTTGTTCTGTATATTGATTTTAGAAAAAGTGCTGCCACTTATGGCTGTGAATTTTGGCCATCTTACTCAGAGTCCCCCTCCGCTGCGCAGGACAAGAGGATTTTTCCCATCTATGAAAAATAAAAGACTTATTAGTGTTTAAAAAATGTGGAGATTCTCTCTCCTGAAGGCCACGCCCCTTCCGGGGGGACTATAAAACCCGGAAGTGTTGAGTGCCTCAGTCATTCTCTGCAAGATGGGGAAGCGAGAGGGTCACGTCTCTCAGTCTGAGCTGTGAATAACACTGAACACTTGTCTACTAAAATGTGAGCTGTTTTACTGACCTGTCAGTGCCCTTAATGTTGTTTGAAAATATAGTTTGGAAATGTAAAGCTGTGTTGCCTTTGGTTTGAAAATGCTAAAGCTGTGTTGCCTTTGGTTTGGAAATGCTAAAGCTGTGTTGCCTTTGGTTTGGAAATGCTAAAGCTGTGTTGCCTAATTAAAGTTGCCTTGCCTAATTAAAGTTGCCTTGCCTAATTAAAGTTGCCTTCCCTAATTAAAGTTGCCTTGCCTTCTATATAATTAAAAGTCTAATCTTAACCACTTCCTGTTTGCGCCTTATATTGATTTTAGAAAAAACAACCCCACGTCCGGCTGTGATTTTTGGCCATCTTACTCAGTCCCCCTCCGCTCACCAGGTTCTGAGGATTTTTCCCATCGATGAAAAATAAAAGAGTTATTAGTGTTTAAATAATGTTGAGATTCTCTCTCCTGTCAATCATGCCATGAAGGCCACGCCCCCTCTAGTGGGAGGAGGGAGGGACTATAAAACCCAGATGTGTGGGCTTGGCTCAGTCTCTGCAAGATGGAGGAGGGAGAGGTCTCAACTCACTGTCTTTAGTGACCTTGCACCCTGCTTGAAGTGATAAGAAACTGCACTTGAATATGGTGGCCCTGCACCCTGCTTGAAAGGGAATTTCAAGGAATAGCTGTGAGTCAACTGCCAGCCCACCAGCCATGAGTGAGTGAGCTGCCAGCACAACAGGCTTGAGTGACTGAGCTGTCAGCTCAAGAATCTATTTGGCCCACATTGTCCATACTAGCCCTCTGGAAACCAGTCCCTTCAGCCCACAACACCCATACTAGCGCTCCAGAAAGCCCCGCCCCCCAACTGGCCACCAATACTGGAAATGGTGGAGAGGTGTAATATTGCATTGGGGGACCAGCCCTCCCGTGTGATGCTGGGACCCAACAGGTACCACTTAGTCTAGTAATATCCTATAACTGGATGGATTGCACTTTTGGGATGCATGCTGATTAGACGAGTTTACTTAATGGCAATAATTGTGCAAAAGCAGATTAAATGTGTTGCAGCTGTTCTTTGGATGATTCAGATACAGGCTTGCCAAGATTCTAAAAACCAAAATGAAAAGCAATGGACAAAATGATTACCAGATTAAAATAAATGGTGGGAATTTCAATAAGTTTAACTAGGTCATGAAACCACTATGGATGAATGAAACTGGGTAGGTCTGGATATTAGTCCCAGTTTACTCCTTGAAATTTCACCCGACCTGCTTGTTTCCCTCTCCCCTGACTCTCATTTTGAAGAAGGGCCTCGACCCGAAGCATCTCCAATTCCTTTTCTCCAGAGATCCTGTCTGACCCGCTGAGTTACTCCAGCTTTTTGTGCCAGTTTAGATAAATTGAGTCAGGAAACAACAACTTTGCACTTGATGGAGACTGTACAAATATCGGACACCGAGTATTATATCATAACCTTGCCTCAGATAATCCCTTTTTGTTATGATACAGGCATTGAATTGACTTCAGAGTGCCTCAGAGTGCGCTCTGAACCTTCTTTGGGTTGAATAGTCAAGCAGATTACACTCCCTCCCCCCAGTCAAGTCGTACCAGCTTCAAAGTCGCCTTGTTAAGTCTCATTGTCTGTAACTCATTTTCACCCAGCACGCAGCTAACAACGGCCTGTTTCCTTTATCATTGTTACTATTTTTGTATATCTTTCATTCATTTGTTTGATATCTCTCTACATCACCGTCTATGTCTCCCATTTCCCTTTTCCCTGACCCTCAGTCTGTAAAAGAGTCTTGACTCGAAACGTCACCTATTTCTTTTTTCCGGAGATGATGTCTGACCCGCTGAGCTACTCCAGATTTTTGTGTATCTTCTTCTGATTGAAGTGTATATTGGAAATAGGAAGGGATCAATTATGCTCTGGCAAAAATAACATAAGGGACAGCTTGAAAATAGCAGCTGATATTTGTTATAAATAATGGAAAGATGGAAATCATGTACTTAATAAAGGATTCTAATTTTAACTTGAAGATCTGGGGATGAATGACATTCTGGGAAACCTGAAGATAAGTTCAACTTGTCTACGTGGTATTTAATGCATCCAGCTCATTTTCAGTCACTTCCAGATCTGGCATACCATTGCACATAATGAGGACACATATAACTCGAATACCTAAAGGGAAAATTCACAGATGGCAGTAGAATAAACTTGGTCAGAAACAAAAATGGAAAAATAAAGAGAGAAATAATTTATTCAGAATATTCTTACAGTTCTCACAGTCGCTGTTTTCAATAAGAGGTTTGGATTCCATACAAGGCCAGAAATGGGTGCCATGCAATGTTAGACCCATGCACCAGGGAGCAGCCTAGGTCTGGACCTGTGCAGGGTTCCACAATGAGTTATTTTGAAAAGCCATGACACACATATTACACATATATGAAAGGCTATTGCACACCGGGGTGGCACAGTGGTGCAGCAGTAGAGTTGCAGCGCCAGAGTCCCGGGTTCGATCCTGACTGCGGGTACTTGTCTGTAGGAAGTTTGTACATTCTCCCCATGACCTGCATGCGTTTTCTCCAGGTGCTCCAGTTTCCTCCCACACACCAAAGTTGTACAGGTTTGTAGGTTAATCGTAAGATTAAATGAGAACTTACCAGTTTGAAGTTTGATCCTTATTTTATGAGGAGTTACGATGAGGGATTATGTGAAGAAGCCCCGCCAGGCGCATGCGCGTCATACTTCAAAGCAGTGGCATGAAAACACAGAAACTGATAGCCGAAGTAACATAGTAAGGCTTTGAGAAGACTAGAACTACCAGATGATCCTTTCGATTATAAGGGCCGGGAGTGGAGGGCACATAATTTTTCCAACTCTAGCTGGCTCTGCGAGCCAGACTTACAGAGTTTTAAAAATGTAACTATATATATGAGCAACTCTAGCTGGCTCTGCGAGCAAGACTTACAGAGTTTAAAAACACTCGCAGGAAGGTTTAATAGTAAGATTAAACGAGAACTTACCAGTTTGAAGTTTGATTTTATTTTATGAGGAGTCGAGTTGAGGGACTACGTGAATAGAAGCCCGTACAGCCGTTGGTGCGTCAATCTTCAAAGGAGCGGAATGAATTCACAGCTAACAACGACCGAAGTATAACGGTAAGATGATAAAACTAGAACTACCAGATGAGATCTATGAGGGTGGGAGCGGAGGGCACGTAGTCCCTCAACTCGACTCCTCATAAAATAAAGATCAAACTTCAAACTGGTAAGTTCTCGTTTAATCTTACTATTTTACTTCGGAGTCACGTGAGTGACTACGTGAAGACTTCAAAGCACTGTGAATTCAGGCCGCAGACCCAAATCCGACGTTCACACTGCCTGGATTGACTCAAAAGTCGTTAACAATCAATCATGCATCAGTAATACATTTGTTAAATGAAATAACAGTTTATTTACAAACAAATCATAACAAACCCCTCTAACTCAGGGGAAATGTAACAGTACTGAAACCAGAATCAGCAAACACCCCGAGCCTTGAAATCGGCTTGTGATAAAACCTCTGAAAAGTTAGCTCACTGGACCATCCTGCGGCCGCGAGGATATGGTCTATTGGCAAGTCCATCGCCCTTGCCGCGGAAGTTGATGCCGCCCTGGTGGAATGAGATTTGAATTTATCAGTATCAATTCCAGCACTTGCCAGGACCTGCTTTAGCCACCTTGAAAATCGTTTGCACCGACACCTTACTGTGTGGTTTTTTGTGACTAATAAACAAAGCCAACTCTGTTCCTCTCAGAGGTTTAGTAATCTCAATGTAACGAGATAAATGTGAGACTACACACAAGCGATCATCTGCGGGGTATGCTGAAAACACAATCTTACATCCTGTCATGCCTCTTCTATTATGTTTAAGCAAATCATAGACATAAAATATAATGGCATCAGCCGACACATGCATTCTATCTAGCCGTAGCTTTTGCAACATTTGTACACGTTGAGCTGAAACCAACGCCATAAGCATGACCACCTTCATAGATAATTTGGCTACTGATAGGCTTGTAACCGGAGCCCACTGGCGAAGAACCATAAAACCTCACTCACATTCCAAATACCAGCATACCTAGGTTTAGGAGGATTAGAATTGAAAAACTCCCTTCATGAATCGTGAAACTAATGGATGTGTCCCTACTGTATGCAATTCTGCATTCATAGGTAAATAAGAAGACAGCGCACTTCTGGCTGAATTAATCGCACTGTAACTTAATTTTTTGGTCAAAATAAAGAGTTGACAAACTCCAATATTGCTGCTGTGTACTATCCCTGCAGGCCGACGTGAGAACATCCACAGTCCGATGAGACAGTCCTCTCCCCAGGTATGGCCTCCTTAAAATCTGCAAATTAACAGATCAATACGATCATATAAAGGATGTTGATCCCCAGTGACTGGATTTACCAGTAGATTTTTATTCTTGGGCATAAGCATGTAAGGCTCCCTAGCCATTTATAATACAACGGGAAACCATGCTTGTGTAGGCCAATCTGACACTACCAATACCCCTGAAGTGGAGTCCTCCTTGATCTGATGAGACAGAATGGAGATAATACATACACAAACATTCCTCCCCAATGCAGCGAAAATGCATCCACTGCTACTGCCCCAGCATCTGGTTCCCATGAACATATCTAGGTAACTGATGATTTAATCGAGATGCAAACAAGTCAATATCTGGTAATCCATACTGATCAATCATTTGGTTAAATACATCCTGATTTAACATCCATTCAATGTTGTCATTAAACTGACGTGACCTCTTCCTGGCAAATAAAGTGCTGAAAGCCAGATATTTTGGTCAATACACCAGCTCCAAATCTGGTTAGCCAGTCTATCACAAGACTGTGACTTAACTGCACCCATGTGGTTTACATATGCCACTGCTGTGGTGTTGTCAATCTGACCTGCACATGCAGATCCCTCCTTGTAGAACAATAAGCTTTGAGCCCATACCAGGTGCCCAACAACTCTAAATAATTAATCCCTCTTAATTGAGGAAGCGATGTCTCATCCACATTCCATCTGCCTCCACAACTAGAAGACATATCTGTTGCACCCCAACCAAGTGCACTTACATCAGTCTGTAATATCAGTGACGGTGATTCCACCAAAACCTTCCTTAAACTTTTTGAAACATGTACTATCCACCATTGTATGTCAGCAATCGCCCCAGCTGACAACTGCATAGGCCTATCAAAAATGGCCCCTTTGTATTCTCAGTGCCTGTTCCTTTGATCGTTGTAATTGTTGATAATGCAGAGGACCATACTGCACAGCTGGAAAGGCTGCAACAACTTCCCAATTAAACTGGCTACTTGTCTAATCGAAGGCCGTTGTTCTCCAACGAGATTAACACAGTTCTCAATTAACTGATTCAATTTATCCCTGGGCAAAGTTACCAACATGTGATTGGAATTAATGGTAAATCCCAGATAATCAATAATTTGGACTGATAATTTAGATTTATCTGGGTGAATAACAAATCCCATTTGTTCAAAAGTGATTTTAACAACTGAAACTGATGATTGAGTTTCAGCATGAGTCTTTCCAACAATCAGAATATCATCTAAATAGGCCATTACCACATGCCCCTGAGCTCTAAGTAATGCTAACACAGGTTTTACCAATTTAGTAAATAATCTAGGAGCTGAAGTTAATCCATTCGGCAATGCCCCGGAGCGCCTCGCCGACACCTTCTTCACTTTCTGCAACATTCTCTAAGAACTCTAAACCGTCGCAGAAAATGATATGTGGTAAAAAAAATTTAAAAACCTTACCTCCGTTTAAACTTGTTAACAAAGAACTGCAGATGCTGGAGAATCGAGGGTGAAGTCTGAAGAAGGGTCTCGACCCGCAACGTCGCCCATCTCCTTCGCTCCTTAGATGCTGCTGCACCCGCTAAATTCTCCAGCTCTTCGTGTAACCCGCGGTTTAAACTTACCGCTCGGAGGAGCGCTGCTGCTCCTACCGGCCGACTGCACCAGCGTCTGACGTCATGACGCACCAACGGCTGTACGGGCTTCTATTCACGGAGTCACTCACGTGACTCCGAAGTAAAACAGTGACTTACCTGCGGGTTACTACTTACTGCTGGTGGAGCTGCGTTCTCCAGCCTGTCGGTGTGAAATGCGTCGACGTAACGACGCGCATGCACCTGGCGGGGCTTCTTCACGTAGTCACTCACGTGACTCCGAAGTAAAATTGGCTTTGGTGTAATTGGAAATTGTCCCTAGTGAGTGTAGGATAGTGTTAATGTGCGGGGATCATTGATCAAAGGCCTGTTTCTGTGTTGTATCTCTAAATTTTCAAAAACATAGCTGTACAGTGGCACAGCTCGTAGAGCAGCTAACTTAACGTGCCAGAGATCCTGGTTCGATCCTGACCTCGGTTGCCATCTGCGTGGAGTTTGCACGCTCTCCATGTGATGGTGTGCGTTTCCTCCGGGTGCTCCGGTTTCCCACCAAAGTCGTGCGGGTTTGTATGTTAATTGGCCTTCTGTAAATTGTTCCTAGTATGCAGGGAATGGATGCAAAATTTGGATAATATAGAACGCGTGTGATTGGTTGATTAATAGTCGGCATGGTCTAGGTGGACTGGAGGACCTGCTTCTATACTGTATCAATAAAGTTAACTAAACATGATGCGTTCATGGGAAATAATCTGGGACAAATGCTGATTCTTTGATGAAGATTTTTTTTTAGTTTGTTAATAGCACATGGGGATTTCTGACAAGGCCAACATTTATTAACCAAGCTTAATTATCTTTGGGAAGGTGGTAATGAATCATATTCTTATGCCACTGCAGTTTTGCCAGTGAATATACTCACATGATTCTGTCCACCAGAATCTCTCCCTACTATCCTACTGGCAAATGTACAGTCCCTTAAAATAAAGTGGACGACTTAAGGGCAAGGGGGTACACAAAAAGCTGGAGAAACTCAGCGGGTGCAGCAGCATCTAAGGAGCGAAGGAGATAGGCGACGTTTCGGGCCGAGACCCTTCTTCAGACTGGTCAGGGATCAGGGAAACGAGAGATATAGACGGTGATGTGGAGAGATAAGGAACAATGAGTGAAAGATATGCAAAAAAGTATCGGTGATAAAGGGAACAAGCCATTGCAAGCTGTTTGTGGTGTGAAAATGAGAAGCTGGTGCGACTGGGGTGGGGGAGAGATAGAGATAGAGGGAATGCCAGGGCCCCAGGGCTGAGGGAGAGGTGGGAAGGGGAGGAGACAGCAAGGGTTAACAGAATTGAGAAAATTCAATATTCAAGCCCAAAGGATGCAGACTCCCCAAGCGGAATATGAGGTGCTGTTCCTCCAGCTTGCGGTGTTGCTCACTCTGGCCGTGGAGGAGGCCCAGGACCGAGAGGTCGGATGTGGAATGGGAGGGGGAGTTGAAGTGCTGAGCCACCGGGAGGTCGGGTTGGTTATTGCGGACCGAGCGGAGGTGTTCGGCGAAGCGATCGCCAAGCCTCCGCTTGGTCTCACCGATATAGATCATCTGGCATCTGGAGCAGCGGATGCAGTAGATGAGGTTGGAGGAGGTGCAGGTGAACCTCTGTCGGACCTGGAAGGACTGCTTGGGTCCCTGAAAGGAGTGGAGGGGGGAGGTGAAGGGACAAGTGTTGAATTTCTTGCGGTTGCAAGGGAAAGTGCCCGGGGAAGGGGTAGAGTGGGAGGGGAGGGAAGAATGGACAAGGGAGTTGCGGAGGGAGCGGTCTTTGCGGAAGGCAGACAGGGGGGGAGATGGGAAGATGTGGCGGGTGGAGGGGTCACGTTGGAGGTGGCGAAACTGGCGGAGGACTATATGTTGTATTTGCCGGCTGGTGGGGTGAAAGGTGAGGACCAGAGGGACTCTGCCCTGTTTGCGAGTGGGGGAATGGGGAGCGAGGGCAGTGTTGCGGGGTATGGAGGAGACCCTGGTGCGAGCCTCATCAATAGTGGGGGAGGGGAATCCCCGTTCTCTGAAGAATGAGGCCATTTGTGATGACCTGGTGTGGAACACCTCATCCTGGGAGCAGATGCGGCGTAGACGGAGGAATTGGGAATAGGGGATGGAGTCCTTACAGGAAGCAGGGTGGGAGGAAGAGTAGTCCAGGTAGCTGTGGGAGTCAGTAGGTTTGTAGTGGATGTCGGTCAGGAGCGTATCACCTGCAATAGAGATGGTGAGGTCAAGGAATGGTAGGGAAGTGTCGGAAATGGTCCAAGTGTATTTGAGTGCCGGATGGAAGTTGGTGGTGAAATGAATGAAGTCAGTCAGTTGTGTGTGGGTGCAGGAGGTGACACCAAAGCAGTCGTCGATGTAACGGAGGTAGAGGTCGGGGATGGGGCCCTGGTACGCCGAGAACAAGGATTGTTCGACGTACCCAACAAAGAGGCAAGCGTAGCTGGGGCCCATGCGTGTCCCCATAGCTACGCCTTGTGTTTGGAGGAAATGGGAGGAATCAAAAGAGAAGTTATTGAGGGTGAGGACCAACTCTGCTAGGCGGAGGAGGGTGTCAGTGGACGGGTATGGGTTGCTCCTCTGGTCGAGGAAGAACCGGAGGGCTTTGAGACCGTCCTGGTGGGGGATGGAGGTGTAGAGTGACTGGACGTCCATGGTAAAGATGAGAGGATGGGGGCCTGGTGAATGGAATGCACGGAGCCGACGGAGAGTGTCTGAGGTGTCTTGAACATAGGTGGGGAGGGATTTAACAAAGGGGGATAGGATGGCGTCAAGGTATGTGGAAATGTGTTCGGTGGGGCACGAACAGGCAGAGACAATGGGTCTGCCAGGGCAGTCGGGTTTGTGGATTTTGGGGAGAAGGTAAAATCGGGCCGTGCGGGGCTGGGAAACGATGAGGTCGGAGGCTCGGTGGAGTAGGGAGCCCGAGCTGATGAAGTTGGTTATGGTGCTCGAGATGGTGGCCTGGTGTTCGTCAGTGGGGTCATGGTCCAGGGGTAAGTAGGAGGAGGTGTGAGCATCTGGCATCTGGAGCAGCGGATGCAGTAGATGAGGTTGGAGGAGGTGCAGGTGAACCTCTGTCGGACCTGGAAGGACTGCTTGGGTCCCTGAAAGGAGTGGAAGGGGGAGGTGAAGGGACAAGTGTTGCATTTCTTGCGGTTGCAAGGGAAAGTGCCCGGGGAAGGGGTAGAGTGGGAGGGGAGGGAAGAATTGACAAGGGAGTTGCGGAGGGAGCGGTCTTTGCGGAAGGCAGACAGGGGGGGAGATGGGAAGATGTGGCGGGTGGAGGGGTCACGTTGGAGGTGGCGAAACTGGCGGAGGACTATATGTTGTATTTGCCGGCTGGTGGGATGAAAGGTGAGGACCAGGGGGACTCTGCCCTGTTTGCGAGTGGGGGAATGGGGAGTGAGGGCAGTGTTGCGGGGTATGGAGGAGACCCTGGTGCGAGCCTCATCAATAGTGGGGGAGGGGAATCCCCGTTCTCTGAAGAATGAGGCCATTTGTGATGACCTGGTGTGGAACACCTCATCCTGGGAGCAGATGCGGCGTAGACGGAGGAATTGGGAATAGGGGATGGAGTCCTTACAGGAAGCAGGGTGGGAGGAAGAGTAGTGCAGGTAGCTGTGGGAGTCAGTAGGTTTGTAGTGGATGTCGGTCAGGAGCGTATCACCTGCAATAGAGATGGTGAGGTCAAGGAATGGTAGGGAAGTGTCGGAAATGGTCCAAGTGTATTTGAGTGCCGGATGGAAGTTGGTGGTGAAATGAATGAAGTCAGTCAGTTGTGTGTGGGTGCAGGAGGTGACACCAAAAACATAGCTGTACAGTGGCGCAGCTCGTAGAGCAGCTAACTTAACGTGCCAGAGATCCTGGTTCGATCCTGACCTCGGTTGCCATCTGCGTGGAGTTTGCACGCTCTCCATGTGATGGTGCGCGTTTCCTCCGGGTGCTCCGGTTTCCCACCAAAGTCGTGCGGGTTTGTATGTTAATTGGCCTTCTGTAAATTGTTCCTAGTATGCAGGGAATTGATGCAAAATTTGGATAATATAGAACGCGTGTGATTGGTTGATTAATAGTCGGCATGGTCTAGGTGGACTGGAGGACCTGCTTCTATACTGTATCAATAAAGTTAACTAAACATGATGCGTTCATGGGAAATAATCTGGGACAAATGCTGATTCTTTGATGAAGATTTTTTTTTTTAGTTTGTTAATAGCACATGGGGATTTCTGACAAGGCCAACATTTATTAACCAAGCTTAATTATCTTTGGGACGGTGGTAATGAATCATATTCTTATGCCACTGCAGTTTTGCCAGTGAATATACTCACATGATTCTGTCCACCAGAATCTTGTGAGTATATTCCTCTCCCTACTATCCTACTGGCAAATGTACAGTCCCTTAAAATAAAGTGGACGACTTAAGGGCAAGGGGGTACACAAAAAGCTGGAGAAACTCAGCGGGTGCAGCAGCATCTAAGGAGATAGGCGACGTTTCGGGTCGAGACCCTTCTTCAGACTGGTCAGGGATCAGGGAAACGAGAGATATAGACGGTGACGTGGAGAGATAAGGAACAATGAATGAAAGATATGCAAAAACGTATCGATGATAAAGGGAACAAGCCATTGTAAGCTGTTTGTGGTGTGAAAATGAGAAGCTGGTGCGATTGGGGTGGGGGAGGGAGATAGAGATAGAGGGAATGCCAGGGCCCGAGGGCTGAGGGAGAGGTGGGAAGGGGAGGAGACAGCAAGGGTTAACAGAATTGAGAAAATTCAATGTTCAAGCCCAAAGGGCAAGACTGCTTTATCAAAGGGAGCTGAGGAAATGCTCTGTGTTCTGTTTCACAGAGACATGGCTCACCCCCAGCTCCCTAGACTCAGCGGTCCAGCCTGAAAGGTTCTCCATCCGCCGCATGGACCGTACACTGGCATCTGGGAAAGGGAGAGGAGGGGGCGTCTGCCTCATGGTCAACTCTGCGTGGTGCTCAGACGTGGCAGTCCTGTCTAACTCCTGCTCTCCACATCTCGAACATCTGGCGGTGAAGTGCCGTCCCTTCTACCTTCCGAGGGAATTCATCTCCATCATCCTGATTGCGGTCTAAATCCCACCCCAGGCAGACGTCCGTCTGACACTGGAGGAGCTGCACGCCGTGGTCAACAAACACCAGACGTCTTACCCCGAGGCATTTACCACCATTGCTGGGGACTTCAATAAGGCAAACCTAAAGAAATCACTCCCCAACGTCCACCAACATGTCTCCTGCTGCACCGGAGGACCAAACACCCTCGACCATTGCTACACCACCATCAAGAATGCCTACCGCTCTATCTCTCGCCCTCACTTCGGTGTCACCTCGCCCGCCTCAGTCGTTACAGACTTCATTAAGAAATGTGTGGAGGTCTGCATCCCTACAAAAACCTTCCGAGTGTTTCCCAATCAGAAACCTTGGATCAACTTTGAGATCTGCACTCTTCTGAAGACCATACACCGGGCATTCATGTCTGATGATACATGGTCTATAAGAAGTCCAGATACGACCTTTCGTAAGGTCATCAAAAAGACCAAAAGGGAGTTCTGCTCCAAGCTGGAGGATGAGACAGATGCTCGGCAGCTGTGGCGGGACCTGAATGCAATCACCTCCTACAAGGCGAAATCAGGAGGCACCTTGAATGTCAGCGAAACATCACTACCTGATGAGCTCAATGCGTTTTACGCACGTTTTGATAGGGAGTACATCAATGTGCCTTCTCAGTCTCAGTCATAGAGGCCGACGTCAGGAAATCCTTCAGAGGGGTGAACCCTCGAAAAGCGCCTGGACCTGATACTATACCTGGTCATGTTCTAAAAACCCGTGCAGATCAACTGGCTGGAGTTTTTACGGACATTTTCAACCTCTCACTTCTGAGATCTGAGGTTCCCACCTGCTTCAAAAAGGTATCAATTATACTAGTGTCCAAGAAGAGCAAGGTGACATGCCTCAATGACTATTGACCTGTGGCACTAATGCCTGTGGTGATGAAGTGCTTCGAGAGGTTGATCATGGTGCAAATCAACTCCCACCTCGACAAAAACCTGGACCCACTGCAGTTCGCTTACCGCCACAACAGATCAACGGTGGATGCGATCTCGCTGGCTCTCCACTCCACTCTGGACCACTTGGACAACAAAAACTGATATGTCAGGCTGTTATTCATAGATTACAGCTCAGCATTTAATACTATCATCCCCTCCAAGCTGGTTACCAAACTCGCAGAACTGGGTCTCTGCGCATCCCTCTGCAATTGGATCCTCGACTTCCTCATTCACAGACCACAATCTGTTCGTATTGGTAGAAATGTGTCAGACTCGATAACAATCAGCACAGGAGCACCTCAAGGCTGCATGCTCAGCCCCCTGCTGTACTCACTCTATACTCATGACTGTGTAGCCGGTCACAGTGCGAACTCCATCATCAAGTTTGCTAACGACACCACTGTTGTGGGAGGTATCACTGATGGGGATGAGTCGGAGTACAGAAGAGAGACCAAGCGACTGTCCATATGGTGCCAGCACAATAACCTGGCCCTCAACACCAGCAAAACCAAGGAACTGATTGTGGACTTTGGAAGGAGTAGGATGGAGACCCACAGTCCCGTTTATATCAACAGGTCGATGGTTGAAAGGGTCAAGAGCTTCAAATTCCTGGGCGTGCACATCTCTGAAGATCTCTCCTGGTCCGAGAACACCGATGCAATTATCAAGAAAGCTCATCAGCGCCTGTACTTCCTGAGAAGATTACGGAGAGACGGTTTGTCAAAGAGGACTCTCTCTAAATTCTACAGGTGCACAGTAGAGAGCTTGCTGACCGGTTGCATCGTGGCTTGGTTTGGCAACTTGAACGCCCTGGAAAGGAAAAGACTACAAAACGTAGTAAGCACTGCCCAGTCCATCATCGGCTCTGACCTTCTTTCCATTGAGGGGATTTACCGCATTCGTTGCATCAAAAAAGCTGGCAGTATCATCAAGGACCCACACCATCATGGCCACGCACCCATCTCCCTGCTACCTACAGGTAGAAGGTACAGGAGCCTGAAGACAGCAACGACCAGGTTCAGGAATAGCTACTTCCCCACAGCCATCAGGCTATTAAACCTGGCTCGGACAAAACTCGGATAACTAATAACCCATTATCAGTTATTTGCACTTTATTAGTTTATTTATTCATGTGTGTATATATTTATATATGGTATATGGACACACTGATCTGTTTTGTAGTAAATGCCTTTTATGTCGGGGGCTGGGGGGAGGGACTCGGATAGAGGGGGCTAGGGGACAGGGTGTGGGGCAAGAGGCAGAGAAGGGAAGCACTCGGACCCAAAATGTAGGCGAGAAAGAGGAAAAAGATAATAGACAGAGAATAAGGGATGGTGGGTTTATAAAATGTGTATATTTTAATGCTAGGAGCATTGTAAGAAAGGTGGATGAACTTTAGAGCCTGGATTGACACCGGGAAATATGATGTTGTGGCAATCAGTGAAACATGGTTGCAGGACGGCTGTGATTGGAAACTAAATATTCCAGGATTTTGTTGCTTCAGGTGTGATAGAATTGGAGGGACCAGAGGTGGAGGTGTTGCATTGCTTGTCAGAGAGGATATTACAGCAGTGCTTAGGCAGGATAGATTAGAGAGCTCGTCTAGGGAGGCTATTTGGGTGGAACTGAGAAGTGGGAACGGTGTAGCAACACTTTTAGGGGTGTATTATAGACCTCCAAATGGGGAGCAAGAATTGGAAGAGTAAATATGTAAGGAGATAGCAGATATTAGAAGTAAACACAAGGTAGTGATTGTGGGAGATTTCAATTTTCCAAAAATAGACTGGGAAACACATTCTGTAAATGGGCTGGATGGTTTGGAGTTTGTAAAATGTGTGCAGGATAGTTTTTTGCAGCAGTACATAGAGGTATCGACCAGAGAAGGGGCAGTGCTGGACCTCCTGTTAGGAAATGAGGCAGGTCAGGTGACGGAGGTATGCGTTGGTGAGCACTTCGGGACCAGTGATCACAATACCATTAATTTCAATATAATTATGGAGAGAATCAGAACTGGACCTAGGGTGGAGATTTTTGATTGGAGAAAGGCTAACTTTGAGGGAATGCGTAAGGATTTTAAAGGAGTGAATTGGGACACTCTGTTTTATGGGAAGGATGTTGAAGAGAAATGGAGGACATTTAAAGGGGAAATTGTAAGAGTACAGAATATTTATGTCCCTGTTAGGGTGAAAGGAAATAGCAAAAATTGGAAAGAGCCATGGTTTTCAAGGGAAATTGGACACTTGTTTCGAAAAAAGAGAGATATCTACAATAATTATAGGAGGCATGGAGTAAATGAGGTGCTAGAGGAGTATAAAGAATGTAAAAATAATCTTAAGAAAGAAATTATGAAGGCTAAAAGAAGATATGAGGTTGCTTTGGCAAGAAAGGTGAAAGTAAATCCAAAGGGTTTCTACAGCTATATCAATAGCAAAAGGATAACGAGGGATAAAATTGGACCATTAGAGAGACAGAATGGACAGCTATCTGCAGAGCCAAAAGAAATGGGCAAGATATTGAACAATTTCTTTTCTTCGGTATTCACCACGGAGAAGGATATTGAACTATGTGAGGTAAGGGAAAAAAGTAGAGTAGCTATGGAAACGATGAGATTCAAAGAGGAGGAAGTACTGACACTTTTGAAAAATATAAAAGTGGATAAGTCTCCAGGTCCTGATAGGATATTCCCTAGGACATTGAGGGAAGTTAGTGTAGAAATAGCAGGAGCTATGACAGAAATATTTCAAATGTCATTAGAAACGGGAATAGTGCCGGAGGATTGGCGTACTGCACATGTTGTTCCATTGTTTAAAAAGGGTTCAAAGAATAAACCTAGCAATTATATTCCTGTTAGTTTGACATCAGTGGTGGGTAAATTAATGGAAAGGATACTTAGAGATAATATATATAAGAATCTGGATAAACAGGGTCTGATCAGGAACAGTCAATATGGATTTGTGCCTGGAAGGTCATGTTTGACAAACCTTCTTGAATTTTTTCAAGCGGTTACTAGGGAAATTGATGAGGGTAAAGCAGTGGATGTTGTCTATATGGATTTCAGTAAGGCCTTTGACAAGGTTCCCCATGGAAGGTTGGTTAAGAAGGTTCAATCTTTGGGTGTTAATGGCGGAGTAGCAAGATGGATTCAACAGTGGCTGAATGGGAGATGTCAGAGAGAAATGTTGGATGGCTGTTTGTCAGGTTGGAAGCTGGTGAGCAGTGGGGTGCCTCAGGGATCTGTGTTGGGTCCACTGTTGTTTGTCATGTACATCAATGATCTGGATGATGGGGTGGAAAATTGGATAAGTAAGTATGCAGATGATACTAAGATAGGTGGGGTTGTGGATAATGAAGTAGATTTTCAAAGTCTACAGAGAGATTTGGGCCATATGGAAAAGTGGGCTGAAAGATGGCAGATGGAGTTTAATGCTGATAAGTGTGAAGTGCTACATCTTGGCAGGACAAATCAAAATAGGACGTACATGGTAAATGGTAGGGAATTGAGGAATGCTGTGGAACAGAGATATCTAGGAATAACTGTGCATAGTTCCCTGAAGGTGGAATCGCATGTAGATGGGGTGGTAAAGAAAGCCTTTGGTGTGCTGGCCTTTATAAATCAGAGCATTGAATATAGGAGTAGGGAAGTAATGTTAAAATTGTACAAGGCATTGGTAAGACCAATTCTGGAGTATGGTGTACAAATTTGGTCGCCTAATTATAGGAAGGATGTCAACAAAATAGAGAGAGTACAGAGGAGATTTACTAGAATGTTGCCTGGGTTCCAGCAACTATGTTGCAGAGAAAGGTTGAACAAGTTAGGTCTTTATTCTTTGGAGCGCAGAAGGTTAAGGGGGGACTTGAGTGAGGTCTTTAAAATGATGAAAGGGATAGACAGGGTTGACGTGGATAAGCTTTTCCCATTGAGGGTAGGGAAGATTCAAACAAGAGGGCATGACATGCGAATTAAGGGACGGAAGTTTAGGGGTAACGTGAGGGGGAACTTCTTTACTCAGAGGGTGGTGGCTGTGTGGAATGAGCTTCCAGCAGAAGTGGTGGAGGCAGGATCGATTTTAACATTTAAAAGTAAAGTGGATAGGTATATGGACGGGAAGGGAATGGAGGGGTATGGTCTTGAGTGCAGGTAGATGGGACTAGGGGAAAACAAATGGTCGGCACGGACTGGAAGGGCCGAGAGGGCCTGTTTCCGTGCTGTAATTGTTATATGGTTATATGGTTATATGTTCTGTGTGCTGATGCAAAGCAAGAATTTCATTGTCCTATCAGGGACACTTGACAATAAACTCACTTGAACTTGAACTTGAATTACAGTGCAGTAACATAAATATATTTCCAAGACTGATTGGTATCTGACCAGGTAGGGAAATGTAGTCAAGAGTCAAGTGTCTTTTATTATCATATGTCCCTGATAGGGCAATTAAATTCTTGCTTGCTGCAATAAAACAGAATATGGAAACATAATACATAACGGGAGAAAAAAAGTTATGTTTGTATATATACACTTGCACACATATTCAATAAATAAACAAATATAGTGCTATAATAACAATAATAGTCTGTTGTAGTTCAGAGCTTAATTGCTGTTGTGTTTAATAGCCTGATGGTTGTAGGGAAGGAGCTGTTCCTGATCCTGGACGTTACAGTTTTCAGGCTCCTGTACCATCTTCCCGATGGCAATGGTGAAATGAATGTGCGGCCAGGATGGTGTGGGTTTTTGATGATGTTAGCTGCCTTTTTGAGGCAGCGACGCCGATAGATTCCTTCGATGGTGGGGAGGTCAGAGCCAGTGATGGACTGGGCAGTGGTCACAACTTTTTGCAGCCTTTTCCACTCCTGGACGTTCAAGTTGCCGAACCAGGCCACGATGCAACCTGTCAGTATATGGTATTGCACCTTTATTACATAAATAATGGAGAATGAATCCAGGGAAACTACAAATTTGTCATTTGGGACAATAGCATTTTCTTTGTCCCTATTTTTCTTTTGAGTTTGTAACAACTGTAAAGGGACAACGAAAATTCTATAGTTTTTTACTAAAGAAATGGCAACAGGGCACAAACTAATAATAAAATAATTTAAAAATATATATATTATAATAATAATATTAATAATAAAAATAATAGACACAAAATGCTGGAGTAACTCAGTGGGTCATGCAGCATCTCTGAAGGAATAGGTGACACTTCGGGATGAGACCCTTCATCAGACTCCTGCCCCTTCAGACTGATGAAGGGTGTCGACCCAAAACCATCACCTATTCCTTTTCTCCAAAGATGCTGCCTGTGCCGCTGAGTTACTCCAAGAAGATTTTCCGTCTATCTTCGGTGTAAACCACCATCTGCAGTTCATCTTAATAATAGTAATAGGATTGGCAGAGTTAACATAGATTCATGAAAGTTATATTTGAAATAATATTTGACAAGCTTGGAGTTTTTTGAGGTTATAATGAATGAATCAGATAGGGAGAGCCCTGTGAACATGGTTCCCTGAAAGCTAAAAATAAGGTTCCATGCAAGAGATTATTAAAATTATAATTCATAAGATTAGCGATAATATATAACATTAGCTAAGGATTGGTTAATTATCAGAATGCAGCGGGTAGGAATGTTCATGTCAAGAGGGTGTGATTAATGGCATGCTGCATGGATCAGTTCAGGTTCATATTCTGTTTCAATAATGTGGGTAACAAGTGTAATATATCCAAACGTGCTTACAATACAACGCTGGATCACATAGTGAGTTTATGAAGAGGACGCACATCAAAATCAGAAAAGATGTGCGGCATGGTGGCGCAGTGGTAGAGTTGCTGCCTTCCAGCTCCAAAGACCCGGGTTCGATCCTGACTACGGATGCTGTCTGTACGGAGTTTGTACGTTTTCCCCGTGGCTTGCGGGGATTTTCTCCAGGAGCTCCCACACTCCAAAAAACAAACAGGTTTGTAGGCCAATTGTCTTGGTAAAATTGTAAATTGTTCCAAATGTGTGCCGGGTAGTGTTAGCGTGCAGGGGATCGCTGGTCAGCACGGATCTGTGCTGGATCTCTAAACTAATTGAAACAAATTTGGATGACATAGTGAGTTGTGAAGAGGATGCACAGAGAACGCAGAAAAGACAGAGTGCTCAAATAAATGGGGAAGGACATGGTATATAAAATTGAACATGGACAAAATTGAAGAAATCTACTTTGGTCACCATAGGATTTAAAAAAACATTAAGAGATTGATCAGGTTGTCACTATGCATGAATCAATGATGATAATGTTCAGACACAAAAAAACAATTAGGAGAGTGAATGGTGCATTTGCTTTTATAGCAAGAAAGGTTTGAATACAGCTGGAAAAATGTCTTTGATAGACACAAAAAGTGGGGCACGGTGGCGCAGCGGTAGAGTTGCTGCCTCACAGCGCCAGAGGCCTGGGTATGATCCCAACTACAGGTGCTGTCTGTACAGAGTTTGTACGTTCTCCCCATTGACTTTCTGCGAGATCTTCGGTTTTCTCCCACGCCCAAAAGGCATATGGGTTTGTAGGTTAATTGGCTTGGTATAAATGTAAAATTGTCCCTAGTTTGTGTAGGATAGTGTTGATGTGCGGAGATCTCTGGTATGTGCAGACTTGGTGGGCCAAAGAGCCTGTTTCAGTGCTGTATCTCTAAACTAAACTAAACTAATCTAAAATGCTGGAGTCATTCAACGGGTCAGGCAGCATCTCTGGAGAAAAGGAATAGGTGACGATTCGGATCCCTTCTTCAGACTCTGCAAAGATGTTTTAGTGGATTTCTATCTTCTCTACATCTAAGGCAGTCCCTCGGCTTGTTGTGGCTGCAGTTCCATTAATTCTGATGAGACCAATATGTGACCTGCCCATGCTACACAGGTGGGGCAGGAGATGTTTTAAGGGCAAATGAGTGGGTGGTTTCGAGTGTACAGGAAGGAACTGCAGATACTGGTTTAAACAGAAGATAGACACAAAAATCTGGAGTAACTCCAGCATCTACGTTACAGAGAAAGGATGAACAAGTTAGGTCTTTATTCTTTGGAGCGCAGAAGGTTAAGGGGGGACTTGATTGAGGTCTTTAAAATGATGAAAGGGATAGACAGAGTTGACATGGATAAGCTTTTCCCATTGAGGGTAGGGAAGATTCAAACAAGAGGGCATGACATGTGAATTAAGGGACAGAAGTTTAGGGGTAACATGAGGGGGAACTTCTTTACTCAGAGGGTGGTGGCTGTGTGGAATGAGCTTCCAGCAGAAGTGGTGGAGGCAGGATCGATTTTAACATTTAAAATTTAAAGTGGATAGGTATATGGACGGGAAGGGAATGGAGGGGTATGGTCTGAGTGCAGGTAGATGGGACTAGGGGAAAACAAATGGTCGGCACGGACTGGAAGGGCTGAGAGGGCCTGTTTCCGTGCTGTAATTGTTATATGGTTATATGATAACTCAGCTGGACAGGCAGCATCTCTGGTGATAAGAAATAGGTGACGTTTCGGGTCGAGACTGAAGAAGGGTTTCCACCTGAAACTTTCCCTCCATAGATGCTGCCTGTCCCGCTGGATGTTTGAGGGCTCCTTTCATTGTTTATTTTGGCCTTCTGTGCGACCTTGATGAATGGACATAACATCTGATGTGTCATCTCATCACGATTGCTCTTTCGCCTTTTTGATCTCTTCCTTTCACTGCCTGATAAATCTCCTGCTGTGAAAGTTCAGAAGAGAGTCTTTGTTTTGGGAACCTGACAATAGACAAAGGACAATAGACAATAGGTGCAGGAGTTGTCCTTTCGGCCCTGACTCAGCACCGCCATTCACTGTGATCATGGCTGATCATCCACAATCAGTGCCCCGTTTCTGCCTTCTCCCCATATCCCTTGACTCCACTATCTTTTAGAGCCCCATCTAACTCTCTCTTGAAAGCATCCAGAGAATTGGTCTCCACTGCCTTCTGAGTTATTCCTCATCTCTGTTCTAAATGGGTTATCCCTTATTCTTAAACTGTGGCCCCTGGTTCTGGACACTCCCAACATCGGGAACATGTTTCTTGCCTCTAGCGCGTCCCTTAATAATCTTTTATGTTTCAGTAAGATTCCCTCTCATCCTTCTAAATTCCAGTGTATACAAGCTCAGTCAATCCATTCCTTCAACATATTACAGTCCCGCTATTCCGGGAATTAACCTCGTGAACCTACGCTGCACTCCCTCAATATCAAGAATGTCCTACCTCGAATTTGGAAACAGAAACTGCACACAATACACCAGGTGTGGTCTCACCAGGGCCCTGTACAACTGCAGAAGGACCTCTTTGCTCCGATACGCAACTTTTCTTTTTATGAAGGCCAACATGCCATTAGCTTTTTCACTGCAGTTGGGAATGCTAACAACATGATGTAGCAGATGCACCTCTGTGCCAAGCCATCTATTGATCCTAAACTTTGACTCTGTTTCCCATTCTGCTACCTGTTTCCAGCATTTTCTGTTGTCATTCAGTGTTTCCAGTATCTGCAGCTTACTTTAGACATTCAGAGCAATTGTGAGCATTTTGCAGGTTCACTGTCTCAGAATTAGTGATATTCGTTATCTGAGAGGAAGAGTAATTTCTTCTGTCAGAGGATGCTGTGGGCCTGTACTCATTGGAGTTTAGAAGGATGAGTGGGAATCTAATTGAAACACCGCAGATAATGAAAGGCCTAGCTCGAGTGGATGTGGAAAGGATGGTTCCAGTAATGAGAGAGTCTAGAACCAGATTCTAGAGCATGGACCAGCCTGTCTTGTCCGTTTGGTGTTTTACAATTTTATACAGTTTTATTTAACTGTAAGTCGTGGATCTTTAGTTTTTGTCTTATTGGGGGGTTGGGGGAAACTATTTTTATCTCTTCCCCGATGGAGATGCGACTTATTCCATTTGTATCTCCGTCTGCACTATGGCCTAACATCGTGGTGCTGGCGGCCCCTTTGTTTGGGATCGACCTCGGGAGCTCCAACCGCAGGAGCTTCGACCGGCCCGATTGCGGGAGCTACAATCGACCCGACTGCGGATGTTTTGCTCGGCCCGACTGCGGGAGAAAAGGAGGAAGAAGGTAAAAGTTATTTGTCTTCCATCACAGTGGGGAATGTGAGGTCACCGAAAAAACAAATTGGACGTGCTGCCTGCGTTGGTGGGGGACTCGGAGGGATTGCCATGAGTGCAGTGATCTTGGTGATCTCGGTGTTAGCGGGGACATCGCATCATGGGGACATCCTGGAGTCTGGTGCGAGTGTGGACGGCTTTCTGACTGTTCGGGCAGGCAGGGACTGCACAGAGAGTGACAGCGGTCGGTACAACTCTGGTCACATCGCGGTGAAGGAGCATGTGTGTGGCCCGGACATTGAACTGATGGCTGTGGTTCTCCGCTTATGCACTGTGCCGTAGGGATTCTCACACGCCACTGTGGTGGCTGTTTATGTTTAATCTTTATGTAGTTTTGTATCCAGTTGCTTTTTTTTTGGTATGACTGTATGGCGATTCAAATTTCACTCTACCTCGGTGCACGTGACAATAAAGGACCATTGAACCATGAGAGGGCATAGCCTCAGAATAAAGGACGTACCTTCAAAATGGAGATGGGGAGGAATTTATTTAGCCAGAGGGTTGTGAATCTGTAGAATTCATTGCCGTAGATGGTTGTGGAGGCCTGTACATTGGGTATTTTTAAGGCAGAGATAAGTTCTTGATTAGGAAGGGCGTTGAAGGTTATGGGGAGAAGGCAGGAGAATGGGTTTGAGAGGAAAAGTTAGATTAGACATGATTGGTCATGGTGGAGAATGGCCTAATGATGCTTCTATGTCTTATGGTCATATGATCTTAATTAAACCTTTGGAATTATTTATTCCTGTGTGCTTTAGGGCTCATTTATTGAGTTAATCCAAAACAGAGATTGAAAGATTTATGGACATTAAAGGAATCAAGGGATATGGGGGTAATGATAGGCCTGGATAGAGACAACGCGGAGAGGATGTTTCCACTAGTGGGAGAGTCTAGGACTAGAGGTTATAGAGTCTTAGAGTGATACAGCGTGGAAACAGGCCCTTCGGCCCAACTTGCCTACACCAACCAACATGTCCCTGCTACACTAGTCCCACCTGCCCGCGTTTGGTCCTTATCCCTTCAAACCTGTTCTATCCATGTACCTGGTCTAACTGTGTAGGAAGGAACTGCAGATGCTGGTTTAAACGAAGATAGACACAAAGTGCTGGAGTATCTCAACGGGACAGCAGCATCTCTGGAGAGAAGGAGTGGGGGGTGACGTTTCTCGACCCGAAATGTCACCCATTCCTTCTCTCCAGAGATGTTGCCTGTTCCGCTGAGTTACTCCAACATGTTGTGTCGACCTTGTCTAACTTTTTTTTAAAACATTGAGATAGTCCCTGCCTCAACTACTTCCTCTGGCAGCTCTCTCCATACCCAGACCACCCTTTGTGTGAAAAAGCTACCCCTTCAGATTCCTATTAAATCTTTTCCCCTTCACCTTAAACCTATTGTCCTAGATTCACCTACTCTGGACAAGAGACTCTGTGCATCCCAAGGCTCAGAATAAAAGGATATACCTTTAGAAAGGAGATAAGCAGGAATTTATTTAATCAGAGGGTGGTGAATCTGTGGAATTTATTGCCACAGAAGGCTTGGAGGCCAAGTCAATGGACATTTTTATGGTGGAGATTGATAGATTCTTGATTGGTACGGGAGTCATGGGGTTATGGAGTGAAGGCAGGAGAATAGAGTTGAGAGGGAAAGATAGATCAGCCATTACTGAATGGAGGAATCTTTAGATGATGGGCCAAATGGCCTAATTCTGCTCCTACAACCTATCAGCTTATGAACTTAGTGCCTGAATCCGGATACTCATGATCCCGATTAATGGTGCAGCAGACTTGACGTGCCACATGATCTACTTCATTCTTATCCTAGGCCAGCAAATTGCATATTTAACTTCTGACTGTATTCTCTCCACTTTGCTCAGTTGTGAAAGGAACCTTTTCATAAGCCAGATAAATTATTCTCCAAGCATCGCTTTGGGAAAGCACAAATCAAGATGTACTGAAAGTCTTTTTTAACCTTGAGATCAGGTTACTTGTTATCAATATGAACACTTTTAGGCTTTTAACCTTGGGGACTTAATACAAAATGGATTCTTCACTTGCCCTCATTTCTTGAAGAGCATCGCCTTTATGGGAAATGTGGATGATCCATCCCATGTTTTACTGACATTGCCTACAGATTGGGAACCATTTACGTCTCCGCTGTCGACTTTGTGTGTCTCACATTACATCCCCAAATTATAACTCAAAATAATATCACGCCATGCACTTAAATATATCGTCCCATATATTTTTGCTATGATCCGGATGAAGTTTGGCATTTTGCTGCTGTTAACGGTTGTTGTTTTATTTTATTAATTATTGTACATTATAATGAAATTGAAAACTCATTCTCTTGATAGGAACAGTGTTTCTGCCATACTCAACTCTTGATTCTATAAGAGAAAGCTGAAGGTTATTCACAAAATGCTGGAATAACTCAGCAGGACAGGCAGCATCTCTGGAAAGAAGGAATGGGTGACGTTTTTGGGTTGAGACCCTCCTTCAGATTGAGAGTCGGGGGAAAGGGAAACAAGAGATATAGACGATGATGTAGAGAGATGTAGAACAAATGGATAAAAAATAACTGAGAGAAAGGAAACAGGACATTGTTAGTTGTTTGTTGGGTGAGAATGAGAAGCTGGTGTGACTTGTGATGAGGGAAGGATGGGGAGCGAGGAAATGCAAGGGTTACTTGAAGTTAGAGAAATCAATATTCATAGCGTTCGGTTGTAAGCCGCCCAAGCAAAATATGAGGTGCTGTTCCTCCAATTTGCGTTGGGCCTCACTCTGGCAATGGAGGAGGCCTAGGACAGAAAGTCAGTGTGGGAATAGGAAGGGGAATTAAAGTGTTTGGGAGATCAGGTAGGCCCAGACAGACTGAGTGAAGGTGTTCAACAAAACGATCGCCCAGTGGCCCAGAAAGCCGAGATGTTGGCTCCATGATTATTTAACTCAGTGAGTGGTGAATCTTTGGAATTATCCAGCCCAGAGGGTTGCAGGAGCTATGCAAAAGAGAGATCAAATGATTTCAGGTTTTAATGGAATGAAAGGATATAAAGTAGACAATGTTAAGCACAGTTGAGATATTACAATTAAAATACAATCAGAAAATTGTCTGCAACGCGTTGCTTTTTAGATTTAGTTTAGTTTTGCTTCGAGATATAGCATGGAAACCGGCCCTTCGGCCATTCAAATCCAGGCTGACCACTGATCGCCTATTCACATTAGTTCTATATTATCCCATTTTCATCAACTCTCTACGCACAAAGGGTAATTTTACAGAGGCCAATTAACTAACAAACCTGCACATCTTTGGAATTTGGAAAAAACCAGAAGCACCCATAGGAAACCAATGCAGTCGCAGGGAGAATGTGCAAATTCCTATGGTTCCTGTAACTTAAACTGTATGCCCAATGACAAATTAACTTCTTATAGAGCTATACCTCACAGAGTCATTGAATCATTGAAACTTGCAGCGTTGAAACTGGCCCTTGCTGGTCGACGTGGATTCGGTGGGCCAAAGGGTCTGGTCCCACGCAGTATCAGTAAATTAAATTAAACTAAACTAAACTAAGATAGACACAAAATGCTAGAGTAACTCAGCGGGACAGGCAGCATCTCAGGAGAGAAGGAAAGGGTGGCGTTTTGGGACGAGACCCTTATTTAGACTGATGTCATGGGAGAGGGAGCTACATAGATAAGCAAGTGTAAAGTGTGAAAATGGGACAAAGGGGATGATGATCAAAGAAAATGTAGTCAGAGCAGGGGGAATCACAGAGAGGGAACAGCAAGAGGTGTGGTGCAAAACTCTCATTAGAGAGAGGAGGAGAGCTTCTTCAAAGTAGACATGCCTAGAGGAGATTTCGCATTGGAGCAGACAAAATGTGTAGGAAGGAACACAGTATTTGGTGAATACTGGGATCTGGGAACTGCAGATGCTGGTTAACACCGAAGATCGACTCAAAGCTGGAGTAAATCAGTGGGACAGCAGCATCTCTGGAGAGAAGGAATGGGAGACATTTCGGGTCAAGACCCTTCTTCACCTCTCTGTGTTTGGTCTATAACCCTCTAAAATGCTCCTATCCATATGTCTTTTAAATGCTGCTATGATTCCCCACCGCCATCAGGCTATTAAACCTGGCTCGGACAAAACTCTGAACATTAATACCCCTCCATCTGTTATTTGCACTTTATTAATTTATTAATTAATGTGTGTATTTAAGTATATAACTGTAGTCAATGCCTACTATGTTCTGTTGTGCTATGCAAAGAAATAATTTCATTGTCCTGTCAGGGACACATGACAATAAACTCTTTTGACTTTTGACTTTTGACTTTTTGATGCCTGCCTCAACTATCTCCTCTGGCAACATATTCTATGCACCCACCACCCTCTGAGCGAAAAAGCTGGCTCTCAATTTCCTATTAAATTCTTCCTCTCTCAACATAAACTCAACCTATGAACTTTGATTCTTGATTCAACCCTGGAAAATAGACTGTGCAATCAGCCTATCTATTCCCTTCATGATTTTAAACATCTCTATAAGATCGCCCCTTAGCCTTGCACTCCAAGGAATAAATTCCCAGTTTGTTCAAACTCTCACTATTACTCAGGCCTTCAAGCCCTAGCAACAACTTCACTAATCTCTCGGTACTCTCCAGTTTAATAACAACCTCTTTAGAGTCATAGAGTGATACAGTGTGGAAACAGGCCCTTCGGCCCAACTTGCCCACACAAGCCAACATGTTCCAGCTACACTAGTCCCACCTGCCTACGTTTGGTCCATATCCCTCCAAACCTGTCTTATCCATGTACCTTTCTAACCGTTTCTTAAACGTTGGGATAGTCCCAGCCTCAACTACCTCCTCTGGCAGCTTGTTCTATGTACTCACCACCCTTTGTGTGAAATAGTTATCTCTCTGATTCCTGTTAACTCTTTTCCCCTTCACCCTGAATGTATCTCCTCTGGCCCTCGATTCAACTACTCTGGGCAAGAGACTTTGATGTTGATGTTGTAATTGTTGTAATTATTTATTTGGCTTTTAATGGTCATTGAATAACAAGAACACTTAACCATCCAAAGTCCTTCACAGTTTTGACAGTCAGGATAGCTTAGTGCTGCTGCTTTGCCGACTGTCAAAGTGATATTTATGTGTGTCACTGGCAGGGCTTGTTGTGCTCATCTCACCTCCACACGCAGTCATTTCATTGTGTAGGATCCTGCCTGTGCGAAGGGACTCGGTGTTTAGTATCCAGACCTTAGTTATTGCTAAGTTGACATCAGGGAACATGCAACAGAGTAGCAGCTTGGCACAGTGGAGCAGTTGTGGGCTTGCTGCCATACAGCCAGTGACCCGCGTTCGATCCTGACTGCGGGCGCTGTCTGTATGGAGTTCGTAGGTTCTCGCTGTGACCGTGTGAATTTTCTCTGGGTGCTCTGGTTTTCTCCCACATTAGAAAAGATGTAGATGTTTGTTGGTTAATTGATTTCTGTAAATTCTCCTTGGTGTGCAGGATAGAACTAGTGTATGAGTGATTGCTGGTCGATGTGGATTCGGGTCTGGTCCCACGCAGTATCAGTAAACTAAACTAAACTAACTAAACTGACAAAATACTGGAGTAACTCGGCAGCATCTCTGGAGAGAAGGAATGGGTGACATTTCAGGTTGAGACCCTTCTTCAGACTGATGTCAGGGGAGAGGGCGATACATAGATAAGGAAGTGTAAGGTGTGAAAATGGGACAAAGGGGATGAAGATTAAGGAAAATATAGTCAGAAAGCAGGAGGAATCACAGAGAGGGAGCATCAAGAGAGGATGTTTGCAAAACTCTCGTCAGAGAGAGGAGGAGAACTTCTTCTGTAGACATACCTTGAGGGGATTTCACATTGGAACAGACAAAATGTGTAGGAAGGAACACAGCATTTTGTGAATACTGGGAAATGGGAAATGTAGATGCTGGTTTACACCGAATATAGACACAAAATGCTGGAATAACGCAGTGGGACTGGCAGCATCTCTGGAGAGAAGGAATGGGTGGCATTTCAGGTTGCTACTAAATAAACTAAGAGGGCAAATTGAATCCTATTTTGATCCCTACAATTAATTCTAGAGGTGCTCTGGCTTCCTCCCATACCCCAAAAACATATAGGTTTGGATAGAAAAGGTGTAGATGAATATGGACCAAATGTTGTCCAGAAAAAAAAAAGGTAGTCCATTTAAAAGTCTTAAGGCTAAAGTCTAAAGCCAGCACTGAGCTACAATTTTAATGTCACAAAAGAAGGATGTCACAGTGGCGTAGTGGTAGACCTAGTAATTGTAGGTTAATTACCAAGCCAATTAACCTACAAACGTGTAAGCCTTTGGGATGTGGGAGGAAACCGAAGATCTCAGAGAAAACCCACGCAGATCACGGGGAGAACGTACAAACTCCGTACAGACAGCACCCGTAGTCGGGGTCGAACCCGGGTCACTGGCGCTGCATTCGTTGTAAGGCAGCAACTCCACCGCTGCGCCACCATGACCGCCGTGACTTGGTGGGACGAAGGGCCTGTTTCCACGCTGTCTCTCTAAAGTCTAAAGTGAAGTCTAATAAAGAAAAGTTTTTCTGCTTTTCAGTGTGAGCGGGGGAGGCTCATCATTGACAGCAGGTTTGACATCGTTACCTCACCCTCCACAAATAAACACACTATATTTTGCATTATAATGTTTGCTCGGCTCATTGAAAAGCATTTCAAAGATTGGTTTATGCATTTGATTCATTGCACTCCATGCTGCATTAAAAGTGGTTTAAAAAAAAAAACAATTTGCATTTATTTAACACTCCTATTCAGATGTCGTGAAGCTGTGCTGTGCACAATACGACACAGTGGTGCAGTGGGTACTGCTGCCTCCCAGCGTCAGAGACCCGGGTTTGACGGCAATGGGCCTCTACTCGCTGGAGTTTAGTAGGATGAGGGGGGACCTCATTGGGATTTACCGAATAGTGAAAGGCATGGATAGAGTGGATGTTGAGAGGATATTTCCACTAATGGGAAAGTATAGGGCCAGAAGTCATAGCCTCAGAATTAAAGGTTGTTCCTTGAAGTAGATGAGGAGGAATTTCTTTAGTCAAAGGGTGGTGAATCTGTGGAATTTGTTGCCACAGGAAGCTGTGGAAGCCAAGCCAATGGATATTCGTAAGACAGCGAAAGATAGATTCTTCATTAGTAAGGGTGTCATGGTTTATGGGAAGAAGGCAGGAGAATGGAGTTGAGAGGTAGAGATAGATTTTACTTCGGAGTCACGTGAGTGACTACGTGAATAGAAGCCCGTACAGCCGTTGGTGCGTCATGACGTCAGACGCTGGTGCAGTCGGGCGGTTGGAGCAGCAGCGCTCCTCCGAGCGGTAAGTTTAAACCGCGGGTATACGAAAGGCTGGAGATTTAGCGGGTGCAGCAGCATCTAAGGAGCGAGGGAGATGGTCGATGTTGCGGGTCGAGACCCTTCTTCAGACTTCACCCTCGATTCTCCAGCATTTGCAGTTTGTTAACAAAGTTCAAACAGGTAAGGTTTTTTAAAAACTTTTACCGCATGTCCTTTTCCGCGACAGTTTGGGTAGAGAAGGTTGCAGAAAGGGAAGAAGGTGTCGGCGAGGCGCTCCGGGGGTAGAAAGGAGAGTGACCAGGAGAGTGTTGAGGATGGAGGCCCGTCTGGTACACCTGGTCCGGTACTGGCTACACAGCCAGTGGTTGCGGACCCACTGCCGGGGGGCAGTGGAGGCTTGTCAGTAGGGTGGAAGGCCACTGGCAAGTCTCTGTGGCCCGTAGATGAGTCGGGCCTGGAGGTTATACCCTCCATAGGAGAGTCCGTTTGCTCACGGCTCTCCCCACGTCGAGATTCTATTTCAAAAGAATGCTCGACAGGGACCAGCTCCGTGGGGAGGAGTGGTGCCCAAGCCAGGCTGATGGAGAGCTTGTGCTAGCAGCACCTGTTTCAGGGCTGCAGAACTATCCTGCCTGTGAGGAGGATGTTCTATCAGGGCAGTTTGCTGGGGGAGAGCAGTAAAGGTGTTCGGTTGGAGGTAATTCCGAACATTGCTGGGAAGTTTGCTGAGTGTAGAGAGGCAGGTAAGGCGATTGATCTAGAATTGGCCGAAGCCATTCAGTATATGCTCTCCCACCAGTTACAGGAGCTAGCTATGGATGAAGTAGCAAAAAACTATAAAGCTCCTGTTAATTGTGATCTCCTGAAGGTACCGGTGGTTAATCACCAAATTTGGTCATAGATGGGTTTGCCTGCTAGGGCCCAGGAGATGAAGTTTTAAAAAGTGCTTAAACTGTTGTCAGCAGGTATTACAGCTGTGGTGAAAGTTATTGATACAAATGATATGGTTGAAGCACAGCAGGATGAACTGGAACTCCTTTGTAATGCATTTTGAAACCAGTGTACCACCACGAAATCTGTTGTTTGGTGGTAACCTTGCAAAAAGGGTCAAAGACTGTTATGAGGTTGTTATAACCATGCCCTCATTAAGCCAGCTGGAAGCAAAAAAGGTTCTCTACAAGAAGTCGAGGACAACAAGGCCGCAAGGAAAGATGCTGGTAAGGAATATACCATTGATAGAAGATGAATTAACTGATGTTCCTGTTCAAATTGGGGAAGGTAAAAATTGTTTCTCAAACAATGGCAGCAGTTGACATCAGATTTGTTCATACTTAGTGTATTGAAGGGGTGAAAAATTGGATTTTACTATAAGGACAGTCTACCTAGTCAACATTTTCCTAGTCGTAAACTTATTTTCAGATGAGGAAAATGTGCTTATTCAAGCAGATTCAGTCGTTACGTAAGAAGGGGTAATTGAGCCTTCTGTATATCAAAGTCAACAATTTCTGTCAAGTATATTTCCCAGATCTAAAAAGACTGAGGGATGTAGAATTATTCTGGGCTTATCCAATTTGAACAAATTTGTTTGTTATAGGCATTTCAAAATGGAGACCTTTACCACGGGCAAACATCTAGTGTCCAAAGGGTATTATATGGCAACCGTTGATTAAAGAATGCGTATTACACAGTGTCTATTCATGGTCATGATAGAAGATATTTGAAATTTATTTGGATGACTGAACTGTGGCAATTCAGGACATTGCCGAATGGATTAACTTCAGCTCCTAGATTATTTACTAAATTGGTAAAACCTGTGTTAGCATTACTTAGAGCTTAGGGGCATGTGGTAATGGCCTATTTAGATGATATTCTGATAGTTGGAAAGACTCATGCTGAAACTCAATCATCAGTTTCAGTTGTTAAAATCACTTTTGATTTGTTATTCACCCAGATAAAATCTAAATTATCACCAGTCCAAATTATTGATTATCTGGGATTTACCATTAATTCCAATCACATGTTGGTAACTTTGCCCAGGGCTAAATTGAATCAGTTAATTGAGGACTGTGTTAAGCTCGTTGGAGAACAACGGCCTTCGATTAGACAAGTAGCCAGCTTTATTGGGAAGTTGTTGCAGCCTTTCCAGCTGTGCAGTATGGTCCTCTGCATTATCAACAATTACAACTATCAAAGGAACAGGCACTGAGAATACAAAGGGGCCATTTTTTGATAGGCCTATGCCGTTGTCAGCTGGGGCGATTGCTGACATACAATGGTGGATAGTACATGTTTCAAAAATATAAGGAATGTTTTGGTGGAATCACCGTCACTGATATTACAGACTGATGTAAGTGCACTGGGTTGGGGTGCAACAGATATGTCTTCTAGTTGTGGAGGCGGATGGAATATGGATGATGAGACATCGCTTCCTCAATTAAGAGGGATTAATTATTTAGAGTTGTTGGGCACCTGGTATGGGCTCAAAGCTTATTGTTCTACAAGGAGGGATATGCATGTGCAGGTCAGATTGACAACACCACAGCAGTGGCATATGTTAACCACATGGGTGGAGTTAAGTCACAGTCTTGTGATAGACTGGCTAACCAGATTTGGAGCTGGTATATTGACCAAAATATCTGGCTTTCAGCACTTTATTTGCCAGGAAGAGGTCACGTCAGTTTAATGACAACATTGAATGGATGTTAAATCAGGATGTATTTAACCAAATGATTGATCAGTATGCATTGCCAGATATTGACTTGTTTGCATCTCAATTAAATCATCAGTTACCTAGATATATTTCATGGTAACCAGATACTGGGGCAGTAGCAGTGGATGCATTTTCGCTGCATTGGGGAGGAATGTTTGTGTATGTATTTTCTCCATTCTGTCTCATCAGCAGATGTTTGCAAAAGATCAAGGAGGACTCCGCTTCAGGGGTATTGGTAGTGTCAGGTTGGCCTACACGGGCATGGTTTTCCCGTTGTATTACAAATGGCTAGGGAGCCTTACATGCTTATGCCCAAGAATAAAAATCTACTGGTAAATCCAGTCACTGGGGATCAACATCCTTTATAGGATCGTATTGATCTGTTAATTGCAGATTTTAAGGAGGCCATACCTGGGGAGAGGACTGTTTCATCGGACGGTGGATGTTCTCACGTCGACCTGCAGGGATAGTACACAGCAGCAATATATCACCTATATAAGCAAGTGGGAGCAATTCTGCCTACAGCAGGATATTGTATATCACACTGCAGGGGTCACGGATGTATTGGAGTTTGTCAACTCTTTAATTGACCGAAAAAATTAAGTTACAGTGCGATTAATTCAGCCAGAAGTGCTCTGTCTTATTTATCTATGAATGCAGAATTGCATACAGTAGGGACATCCGTTAGTTTCACAATTCATGAAGGGAGTTTTCAATTTAATCCTCCTAAACCCAGGTATGCCGGTATTTGGAATTTGAGTGAAGTTTTTATGGCTCGTCGCCAGTGGGCTCCTGTTACAAGCCTATCAGTAGCCAAATTATCTATGAAGGTGGTCATGCTTATGGCGTTGGTTTCAGCTCAACGTGTATAAATGTTGCAAAAGCTACGGCTAGATAGAATGCATGTGTCGGCTGATGCCATTATATTTTATGTCTATGATTTGCTTAAACATAATAAAAGAGGCATGACAGGATGTAAGATTGTGTTTTCAGCATACTCCGCAGATGATCGCTTCTGTATAGTCTCACATTTATCTCGTTACATTGAGATTACTAAATCTCTGAGAGAAACAGAGTTGGTTTGTTTATTAGTCACAAAAAAACCACACAGTAAGGTGTCGGTGCAAACGATTTCAAGGTCCTCGCGGCCGCAGGATGGTCCAGTGAGCTAATTTCAGAGGTTTTATCACAAGCCGATTTCAAGGTTCGGGGTGTTTGCTGATTCTGGTGTCAGTACTGTTACACTTTTCCCCTGAGTTAGAGGGGTTTGTTATGATTTGTTTGTACATAAACTGTTATTCCATTTAACAAATGTATTACTGATGCATGATTGATTGTTAACGACTTTTGAGTCAATCCAGGCAGTGTGAACGGCGGATTTGAGTCTGCGGCGTGAATTCACAGTGCTTTGAACTCTTCACGTAGTCACTCACGTGACTCCGAAGTAAAATAGTAAGATTAAACGAGAACTTACCAGTTTGAAGTTTGATCTTTATTTTATGAGGAGTCGAGTTGAGGGACTACGCACCCTCATAGATCTCATCTGGTAGTTGTAGTTTTATCATCTTACCGTTATACTTCGGTCATTGTTAGCTGTGAATTCATTCCGCTGCTTTGAAGATTGACGCACCAACGGCTGTACGGGCTTCTATTCACGTAGTCCCTCAACTCGACTCCTCATAAAATAAAGATCAAACTTCAAACTGGTAAGTTCTCGTTTAATCTTACTATTAGCCATGATTGAACGGTGGAGTAGACTTGATGGGCCGAATGACCTAGTTCTGCTCCCATAACTTATGAACTTATGAACCAGGGTTCGATCCTGTCCTCAGGCGCTATCTGTGTGGAGTTTGAACATTCTCCCTGTGTCCACGGGGGTTTTCTCCGGGTGCTCCGGCTTCCTCCCACATTCCAAAGACATGTGGGTTTGTGGGTTAATTATCCACTGGGTATTGGCCTTAACATGCAGGGAGTGGGTGCGAAAGTGGGACAACGTAGAACTATTGTGAACGGATGGTTGATGGTTGGTGTGGGATGAAGGGAGCTGTTTTTGTGCGGTATCTTTCAATCATTCAGTCAATTCAATTAATAACTTTACAGTAAAAATATTTCTAAGATGTCTTTAATGATGAAATGTTAGAACCACAATGACTAGTTTCTATACTGCAAGCTCCCTCAATAGGCAATTCAATAACGACAAATACATCTTCATGATGTTGGATAAGATATAATTATTGATCAATATTGCTTTTCCTTGTGTATTATTTTACCACATTTTAAAATTCCATCAAAACTAAATTCACCCACTGGTTGGAGACACTGGTTGAATGTCTCTTACAATCTTCTACAGCTATATATATATACACACATATATATATATATATATATATATATATATATATATATATATAGCTGTAGAAGATTGTAAGAGACATTCAACCAGTGTCTCCAACCAGTGGGTGAATTTAGTTTTAGTTTTATATATATATACACATATACACACTAGACTGTGGGACCCGTTGGGTCCCATGTTCACACGAAAGGCTGGTCCCCCGACGCAATATTCCACCTCTCCACCAATTTCAATATTGGTGGCCTGTGGGGGGGGGGGGGGCTTTCTGGAGTGCTGGTATGGGTTCTTGGGGTGGCAGCTCAGCCTCTCAAGCCTGATGTGCTGGCAGCTCACTCACGGCTGGTGGGCTGGCAGTTGACTCATGACTATTCCTTGAAATTCCATTTCAAGCAGGGTGCAAGGCCACCAAATTCAAATCCATTTTTCTACCATTTCAAGCAGGGTGCAAGGCCACCAAATTCAAGTGCAGTTTCCTACCACTTCAAGCAGGGTGCAAGGCCACCGAATTCAAGTGCAGTTTCCTACCACTTCAAGCAGGGTGCAAGGCCACCAAATTCAAATGTAGCATCATACCATTTCATGCAGGGTGCAACGTCACCACATTCAAATGCAGTTTCATACCATTTCATGCAGGGTGCAAGGCCACCACATTCAAATGCAGTTTCATACCATTTCAAGCAGGGTGAAACCACCATAAAACCACACAAAACACCAAACTCACAGTTTAGTAGACATTCAGTGGGTTCAGTTTATTCACAGCTCAGACAGAGTCGTGACCTCTCCCTCCCCAATCATGCAGAGTCTGAACCACACCCACACTTCCGGATTTTATAACCCCTCCTCTGCCAACCGGAAAAGGTGTTGCCTTCATGACAGGAGAGAGATTCTCAACATTTTTTAAGCACTAATAACACTTTTATTTTAATTGATGGGAAGAATCCTCTGCACCTGCTGAGCGGAGGGGGACTGTGTAAGATGGCCAAAAATCACAGCCGTAAGTGGTAGCATTTTATCAAAAATCAATATACAGTGCAAACAGGAAGTTAGCCAAAGTCCCCAAGCCACCATTTGCAGTAGTGCCTTTTCACTTCAAGCCAAAGCCCCCAAACAAACATTAGCAGGCAGTGCCTTTTTACTTCAAACCAACCATATTTTCGTTTTCAAACCACATTAAGGGCACTCACAGTTGAGTAGACATGTATCCAGTGCTATTCAGAGCTCAGAGAGTGGAGTCAGTGGATATTTTTAAAGCAGAGATAGATAGATTCTTGATTCTTGATTAGTGTGGGTGTCAGAGGTTAGGAGAGATACATCAGCCATGATTGAATGGCGGAGTAGACTTGATGGCCTAATTCTGCTCCTATCGCTTATGACCTAATGATCTTATGTTAACAGTCTTCTGAATGGTCCTTTCATAAGGTCCCTCTGTAAGCTAGCACACTGTCCGATTCACCTCTACCCCATTTTGACATTGGGTCTTGTCTATGGAACTGCCGCACTACAATGCTGAGAACTATATTCTTTACTCTGCACCTTCCCCTGTGCTCTATCTACTGCACTTGAGCTTGGCTTGATTGCATTCATGCATGGTATCATCTGATCTGATCGGGTAGCATGCAAAACAAACATTTTTACTGTACCTTGGTATACATTTCAATAATAAATCTAAACCTCTAAATCTATACCTGGACCTAAACAACAGACTGCAGGTGGAACCTTGAGCAAAAACAAACTGTGGCAGGAACTCAGAGTGTCAGGTAGCATATGTGGAAGACTGACGGAGATAGGTAGTAAAAAGAGCTGAGGATGAGGAGTGGGGCAAGAGGTAGTGATGCGTGGATACAGCTGAAGAAAAGTTGAGGAGCAGCTGCGTCATTGGGTTGGGGAAGAAAGATGCATGGAAATAGTAACCAAGGATGGAAGTAGAGAAACTGTGGAGGAAGTATATAAGGACAAATATAAAGAACTATCGCAGGTGCTATCGCAAAGTTTAGCAGGTACTTTTTGAATTGTTTAAGAAACATTTAGACTAACATGGATAGGACAGGTTTCGAGGGATATGGGCCAAACGCAGGCAGGTGGGACTCGTGTTGATGGGACATGTTGGTTGGTGTGGGCAAGTTGAGCCGAAGGGCCTGTTTCACTCAAAGATAAGGAATGAAATGCAGAAGCTGAAGGATGGATGATGTGTAGAATGGAACAGGGGGATAAGGAAAAGGAAAGGAAAAAAATGGCACCAGTTGGCCTCGCTCTCCATCATCTACAAATCCACCTCATCCTTCTATTAGAAACATGGAAAATGGGTGCAGGAGTCGGCCATTCGGCCTTTCGAGCCAGCACTGCCATTCAATATAATTATAACTGGTCATCCAAAATTACTACCCCGCTTCTGCTTTCTCCCCACATCCCTTGATTCTATTAGCCCTAAGAGCTATATCTAACTCTCCTTTCAATACATCCAGCGAATTGGTCCCACTGCCTTCTGTGGTAGAGAATTCCACAGATTCACAACTCTCTGGGTGAAAAGGTTTTTCCTCATCACAGTTCTAAATGGCCCTTATTCTTAAACTGTGACCCCTGGTTCTGGATTCACCCAACATCTGGAACATTTTTTCCTGCATCTAGCCTGTCCAAATGCTTAAGAATTCTATATGGTTCTATAGGATCCCCTCTCATCCTTATAAATTCCAGTGAATATAAGCCTAGTCGATGCATTCTTTCATCGTAGGTTAGTCCCGCCATCCCAGAAATTAACCTGGTGAACCTAAGCTGCATTCCCTCAATAGCAAGAACTATTACTGTATCATCTGATTTTGTCACAGCAAATGACAAACAAACACAAGGACAATTGTTATCCATTAAATGTTACAGGAGAGAATGTTGTAAAGCTGGAATGGGTGCAGGGAAGATTTACAAGGATGTTGCCAGGACTCGAGGGCCTGACCTATTGGGAGAGGTTGAGCAGGCTAGGACTCTATTCCTTGGAGCGCATGAGGATGAGGGGTGATTCACTGTATCTCGGTACACGTGACAATAAAGTAAACAGTAACTGATCTCACCGAGGTGTACAAATTCATGAGAGGAATAGATCGGGTAGACACACAGATTCTTGCCCAGAGTTGGGTAATCGAGAACCAGAGGGCATAGGTTTAAGATGAACCTGGGGGGTAAGATTTTCACACAAATGTCATAGTGGGTATATGGAACGAGCTGCCAGAGGAGGTAGTTGAGGCAGGTGCTATCGCAATACTTAAGAAAGATTTAGACAGGTACATGGATTGGACAGGTTTAGGGGGATATGGTCCAAAAGCAGGCAGATGGGACTAGTGTGGGTGGAACATGTTGGCCAGCGTGGGCAAGTTAGGCCGAGGGGCCTGTTTCCATTCTATGACTAAAACAGAAAGTGGCCTTTTGGCAAATCCAATGTACCTCATTTACTTTCTCTTTCCTTATACTGCTAGAGGCAGACCAATTTCCCTCCGGGGATGAATAAAGTTTTATCATATCGCATCGTATTTACTTACAACATGTTCTTTTTCAAATCTCTATACCTAATTTCAAGTGTATATAGATAATGAGTGTGGCAATCACACCTGGCAATGCAGAAAATATAATTAGCCTGTAGAGGTTTGCTGAATATGTAAAGATGGAGTAAAAACATCTGGGACGAAAATATCTCGACCCAACAATAAGAAATTCAGTCTTGTGTAAATAACAAGGACATAATAATTATACAATCACAAACATGAACCATATGGCTGTCATTTGCAGGAATTTTAATGGGAACATAATTATATTAGAATACAAGGATTACTTCCAACCAGATATACCCTTGTCCATTTTCTCCTGGTACATCTGCAACTGTCAACGAGTGGTTTTTGATTGCAAAATAAAATGTTCATAAGTTCTAAAAGCAGATTTAGGTCATTCGGACCAACAAGTTCACTCCGCCATTCAATCGTGGCTTTTCCCACTCAACCCCATTCTCCTGCCTTCGCCCCATAACCCTTGACATCCTTACTAATCAAGAGTCTGCTAATCTCCATCTTAAACATTTCTATTGACCTGCCGTCGGTGGAAATGATTTCCACAGATTCACCACCTTCTGAATAAAGAAATTTCTACTCATCTCCTTTCCAAAGGTAACATAAAAACATAGAAACATAGAAAAAAGGTGCAGGAGGAGGCCATTCGGCCCTTCGAGCCAGCACCGCCATTCATTGTGATCATGGCTGATCGGCCTCAATCAATAACCCGTGCCTGCCTTCTCCCCATATCCCTTGACTCCACTAGCCCCTAGAGCTCTATCTAACTCTCTCTTAAATCCATCCAGTGATTTGGCCTCTACTGCCCTATGTGGCAGGGAATTCCACAAATTCACAACTCTGGGTGAAAAAGTTTTTTCTTACCTCAGTCTTAAATGGCTTCCCCTTTATTCTAAGACTGCGGCCAAGGGGTACAACCTTTTAGTTTAGTGTAGAGATACAGTGCGGAAACCAAAGATACCAGAGGAGCAAGATAGACCACTAGGCGAAAAAGGCGTAGCAGGTCATGGGTAATTTTTTCATGCCATTTCAGGAATATATGAGGTTTTTTTTTAAATCGGATTCTGTCATAGCGTCCAATCTACAAGCGTAGCATGCTGTTCTGGTATAAAGTGCTCGAATCGCCAATATAAGCGACCTGACCTGTTTTTCTTCTTAAAGACGAAAGGTAAGAAAATAATATTATTTTCTATCGTGTAGCCTGCCCAATCTCTTCCTATAGCTCAGATCGTGGAGCCGGGGGTCGCCAGAGCTCCGATCTCTGGCCCGCTGACTATAACATTCTGAAGCCGCGGTCTGTGGAGCTTCTAGCCGCGGGCGCAGCGTGGACTTTCCATCGCGGAGTTTGGGATCCCTCACCGGAGAAGAGCTCCGACTGCCGGCCCGTGGCCTATAATATCGTGACGCCCAGATCTCTGGTAGGAAGCGGCCGATTCGGGACCTCCAAGCCACGGAGGTCTTGTGTTTAAACCACTTTGAAATGGCGTTTGAAATACAGGATAAATGATGTTAAATGTACACAATGTGCACGGATCAATGGTGTTTAAAATACATGATAAATGGTGTTATAGGGAACAACGACATGCCATGAGGAGCACACATCAAAGCCTTAATTTCCTTCCCAATGTATGATGACTGTAACATATACAATTCTATTCTTATGATCCCAACAATGCATTATATTATCTAAGAGATCATTTTTGGGTACATGGGCAAGTTATTAGCAAGTCTTTTTTTATAGACCTAGACTTACCACAATAATAAAGGTAGGATTTCTCCAGCATTTTTGTCTACCTTCGATTTTCCAGCATCTGCTGTTCCTTCTTAAACAATAACAAAGGATGGCGGAATCTTTGGAGGAAACAGGCCCTTTCAGCCCACCAGCGATCATTAACACTATCCTACACCCACTAGGGACAATTTTTATATTTACCAAGCCAATTAACCTACAAACTTGTACGTCTTTGGAGTGTGGGAGGAAACCCCGAAGATCTCGGAGAAAACTGACGCAGGTCACGGTTAGAACGTACAAACTCCTACAGACAGCACCCGTAGTCAGGATCGAACCCTGCATTCGCTGTAAGGCAGCAACTTTATTGCTGCACCACCATGCCACTTTTATTCTGAGGCCCTGATCCTTGACTCACCCACTCGTGTAAACATTCGCTCCACATTCACTCTATCTCGGCCCACATTCTCTGGCAACAGGACTCACCTATTGGTGCTGCAAGTAAGAATCTCATTGTTCCGTTTTAGGACATACAGTATGACAATAAAAACACTCTTGACTCTCGTCTGCACATTTTCAGGAATGTTCACGGACCAGCCACCAGTGATCTAGAACTTAATTTATAATGCAGAGGGCAACCTTTGAAGATCTTTGCGGTTGAGAATGACTTGTTTCCACTACTTGTGCAGAGACAAGGAACTGCAGATGCTGGTTTGCGCAGAAGTGCACAAAGTAACTCTGTGGCAATGAATTACACAGATTATCCACTGCCTGATGAAAGAAATTCCTCCTAGAGGTAGTCCTTTTTGTTCTGAGTCCAAGACTGTCCCACCAGTGGATGCATCCTCTCCAAATTCACCTAATCCAGGCCTTTTGAGATGGTCTTCAGAGCATCCTTGAAGTATTTTCTCTGACCTCCCACTGGTCAGTTGCTATGGCGGAGCTTGGAGTAGAATGGCTCTCTCTGGACCTTGGTATTGGCCAAGCAGACCTCATGCTGGTTGAGGGAGATTAAATATTTGACCTTGGGGGATGTTGGCTTGGACACTGGTTCTCTTATCCTAGCTAATCTGCATGATTGTGTGGAGACGCCCATTACAAGTTATCCACATCTGTTCGGTAGACAATGAGCAAGGTGCTGGTGTTGGGTTACCTCAAATGCATCTTCTTTACACCAGTTTTTTTGTTATTCCTTGACACATGTTATGCTGATGACTAGGTCATAGGACACAATTTTGAGGTGAGAGGGGAAATATTTAATAGGAACATGAGGATCAACGTTTTTCACCCAGAGGCTTGTGAGTATATGGAAGAAAATGCCAGAGGAGGTGGTTGACGCACGTACTATAACGACTTTTAGAAGACACTTGGACAGGTACATGGATAGGAAAGGTTTGAAACATAAAAACATAGCAAATAGATGCAGGTGTAGGCCATTCGGCCCTTTGAGCCAGCACCGCCATTCAATATGATCATGGCAATCTTCCTAAATCAGTAACACATTTCTGATTTCTCACCATATCCCATGATTCCATTAGACCTAAGAGTTATATCTAACTCCCTCCTGGATACATCCAGTGAATTGGCCTCTACTGCCTTATGTGGCCAAGAATTCCACAGATTCACAACTCTCTGGGCGAAAACGTATTTCCTCATCTCAGTCCTAAATGGCCTACCCCTTATTCCTAAACTGTGACCCCTGGTTCTGGACTTCCCCAACATCAGGAACATTTTTCCTGCATCTAGCCTGTCCAATCCCTTAAGAATTGTATATGGTTCTATAAGATCCCCTCTCATTCTTCTAGACTCCAGTGAATACAAGCCCAGACAATCCATTATTTCATCATATGTCAGTCCCACCATCCCACAAATTAACCTGGTGAACCTACGCTGCACTCCCTCAATAGCAAGAATGTCCTTCATCAAATTTGGAGACCAAAACTGCACACAATACTCCAGGTGTGGTCTCTGTACCACTGCAGTAGGACCTCCTTGTTCCTATACTCAAATCCGCTCGCTATGAAGGCCAACATGCCATTTGCTTTCTATACTGCCTGCTGTACCTGCTTGCTTACTTTGGAGGGATATGGGCCAAGCACAGGCCAATGTGACCAGCATAGATGGGGCATCTTGGTCAACAATGACAAGTTGAGCTGAAAAGTCTGTTTCCCTGTGGTATGACTCGATACTGAAGTATAAGACACCTCAAGAATGTGCCAGCATAGAAATGCTTCACAAATTCTAATTTTTCCAGCAAAACATTTAAAATGTGTGTAGCTTAATCACAAATCATTAAGCTGTCTTTTTGAAAGGAGAAAGTTATCTTTCAAATTATTTTAGGTTTTGCTGGTACAGTTTAATGGAAAGGTTAAATCTCACAGAATTTTCATCACTTTGGTTCATTTGCTTCTTATTAATCAATCAATGTGAGGCCGGCAACCTATCAAGCATTTCTCCGCTGTTATTACATTCAAAGAAAACTCTTATTTTTAGACACACATTACTTATTGCTTTGTGTAGGAAGGAACCGCAGATGCTGGTTGACACTGAAGATAGGCACAAAGTGATGGAGTAACTCAGCACCTCTGGAGGAATGGAATTAATGACGTTTCCAGTCAAGACCCTTATTCAGACTGAGAGTCAGGGGGAATGAAATGAGGGACACAAAAAGGGACAGAGAGCAAAGGAATGAAAGGAAGGAGTATTCTACCAATACTCTCCTCTGCCTAGTGGAGCTGGTCCTTACCCTCAACAACATTTCCTTTGACTCCTCCCATTTCCTCCTATGGGCACACGCATGGGCCCCAGATATGTCTGCCACTTTGTAGGGTACGTCCTTGTACGAGTCGTACCGTGACCCTCTCCCCGAACTCTCCATCTACCTCGACATTGACGACTGCATCGGTGCTTCCTCCTGCACCAATGCAGAACTCACTGACTTCATCCATTTCGCCACTAACTTCCGTCCAGCACTCAAATTAATTTCCGACATATCCCTGCCGTTTCTAGACCACACTATCGCCATCGCAGGTCACAGTCTACAAACCGACATCAGACTGGGCGATCATTTGACACCTTCGTTCTGTCCATCTGGACCTAACTGATCTCCTGTCTTCTAAGCATTTTAAATCCCCCTCCCATTCCCACATTGACCTTTCTGTCCTGGGCCTCCTCCACTGTCAGAGTGAGGCCAAACGCAAACTGTAGGTTCAGCGCCTCATATTTCGCTTGGGCAGCTTACACCCCAGTGGTATGAATATTGATTCCTCTAACATCAAGTAACCCTTGTATCCCCCCCCCCCTCTCTCCATCCCTCCCCCACCCAAGTCCTACCAGCTTCAAAGTTGTTTTTTTGAGTTTCATTGTCTGTAACTCATTCCTATCTAGCTCACAGCTAACAATGGCTTGTTTCCTTTATCATCGGCACATTTTTGTATATCTTTCATTCATTTGTTCCATATCTCTTTATATCTCCGTCTATATCTTTTGTTTCCCTCTCCCCTGACTCACAGCCTAAAGAAGGGGCTCGACCCGAAACGTCGCCTATCTCCTTCGCTCCTTAGATGCTGCTGCACCCGCTGAGTTTCTCCAGCCTTTTGTGTACCCTCGATCCTCCAGCATCTGCAGTTCCTTCTTTAACACATCTACAACAAACCCACTGATTCCCATGGCTATCTGGACTACACTTCTTCCCACCATGCTTCCTGTTAGGACTCCATCCCCCTACTCCCAATTCAGCCGTCTACGCTGCTTCTGCACCCAGGATGAGGTTTCCAAACCAGGGCATCGGAGATGTCCTCATTCGTTAGGGAACGGGGTTCCCCTCTTCGACTATAGATGAGACTCTCACCAGGGTCTCTATATCCCGTAGCTGTGCTCTCACTTCCTATCCCCCCCCACTCGTAACAAGGGCCGAGTCCCTCTTGTCCTCGCCTTCCACCATACCAGCCGTCACATATAACAGATAATCCTCCGACATTTCCGCCACCTCCAACTGGGTCCCAGCACTGGCCACATCTTCCCATCTTCTCCCATTTTGGCTTACCACAGAATCCGCTCCCTCTGTAACTCCCTGGTCAATTCGTCCCTTCCCATCCAAACCACCCACTCCCCTGGTACTTTCCCTTGCAACTGTTGGAAATGCTACACTTGTCACTTTACCTCCCCTCTTGACAACATCCAAGGACCCAAGCAGTCTTTCCAGGTGCAGCAGAGGTTCACCTGCACCTCCTCCAACCTCATCTATTGTATCTACTGCTCTAGATGTCAGCTTCTCTACATCGGTGAGACCAAGTGTAGGCTTGCCGATCGCTTCGCCCAACACCTCCGCTCAGTTCGCATTAACCAACCCGATCTCCCGGTGGCTCAGCAATTCAACTCCCCCTCCCATTCTGAATCCGACCTTTCTGTCCTGGGCCTCCTCCATGGCCGGAGTGAGTCCCACCGTAAATTGGAGGAGCAGCACCTCATATTTCACTTGGGTAGTCTACACCCCAGCGGTATGAACATTGACTTCTCCAATTTCAGGTAGTCCTTGCTTTCTCTCTCATTCCTGCTCCCCTTCCTAGCTCTCCCACAGCCTACTGCCTCCGCCTCTTCCTTTCTTCTTCATGCCCTCCCCCACACCCCCACATCAGTCTGAAGACGGGTCTTGACCCAAAACGTCACCTACACCTTTGCTCCATAGATGCTGCCTCACCTGCTGAGTTTCTCCAGCATTTTCATCTACAAAGGAATGAAAGGTATGCAAAAGGACAAACCATAGCCAGCAACGATTATCAAGGAAAGGAGGAGCCCACAATGATCCATTGTTGGCTGCGGAGATGGTGATAACGAGTGGATGCAATCAGTGAAACTAAGCAGGACGACAGTGAAACTATCACAACATCTAATGTGGGGGAGGGAGGGAGAAGGGATGCAAGGGTTACTTGAAGTGAGAAAAATCAATATTCAAATAACTGGTTGACCCGCTGAGTTACTCCAGATTTTTGTGTCCTACTTAATACTTTGCCTAGGCTTATTATATTGACTCTTTAAACCTGATCATTAACATCTTAAGGTTCATATTGGCTGCTGCCCTGAATCCAGTCAATGCATTACATTTTCAGCATCTGGGCATATCTGACCATTTTGCCTACCTCTAATTTCATTTGGCAACTGATTGTCGATTTCAGAGGGTATTTAAGAGATGTAGATGGAGTCAAATGGAAGCCTGCCGAGGCAAGGACATTTTTTTCCTTCATGACAGTCTGTGAACTAGTTAAGAAAGTCAAGAGTAATTTATATTTCTCATATGTACCGAAATGGAACAATTAATTTCTTATTTGCAGCAGCAGCAGAACAGATGTGTGCACGGTACTCAATGTATAATATAATAACCAAAAGTTCAATAAATTTAAAAAAAAAACATTGTGCAAAATACGAAAGAAAAGCAGAGCACATTGGCTTAAGGTGAGGGGGGAAAAATTTAATAGAAATTTAGGGGGTGACCTTTACACTTAAAGGGTGATGGGTGTACTGCCGGAGGAGGTAGTTGAGGCAAGAACTAATGCAACATATAAGAAACATTTAGACAGGTACATGGATGGGACAGGTTTAGAGGAATGAGGGACAAATTCAGGCAGCTGGGACTAGTGTAGATGGAGAGCAGGAACTGAGAGTCAGGGGAATGGGAAACAAGAGATATGGACGGTGAAGTAGTGAAATATAATTCAATCCTTCTACTCTGGTGCTGTAGAAAGCATCCTGTCTGGTAACATCTCGATCTGGTTTGGAAACAGCTCTGCCCAGGACAGGAAGGCTCTGCAGAGAGTAATGCGTTCGGCCGAACCACACTCACCCCCCCCCCCTTTGCAGGACCTATACACCAGGAGGTGCAGATCCAGAGCCAGCATGAAGGAACCCTACCTAGCACCCCAGCAACGGACTGTTCCAGCTGCTACGGTCAGGCAAGCGCCTCCGCTGTCACACTGCGAAAACAGGGAGGATGAGACGGAGTTTCTTCCCACAGGCCATCGGGACTGTAGACTCTAATCTCACCTGGGACTAATTTAGTTGTGACTTAAAAAAAAAAATGTAAATTCTGGTTCTGTTCTGTTCTGTTGTCCTGTTGTCCATTTGTTCTGTTGTTTTGCACGATCCTGCAGGCATTGCCACTTTATTTTCACTGCACATCTTGAATGTGTAAGTGGCGAATAAAGTTGACTTGACTTGAAATATAGGACAAATGAGTGAAAGGTATGCAAAAAAAGTACTGATGATAAAGGAATCAGGCTGTTGTTAGCTGTATGTTGGGTGAGAATGAGTTACAGGCAACGAGACGACTTTTAAGCTGGGACAATTTAGGTGGAGGAATGATGGAGAGAGAGGGGGCATGCAAGGGTTATTTGAAGATCGAGTGAGAGTCTCGACCAGAAAAGTCACCTATCCCTTTTCTCCAGAGATACTGTCTGACCCACTGAGTTACTCCAGTTTTTTGTGTCTATCTTTAGTGTAGATGGTACTTGTTGGCCAGTGTAAGGATGTTGGGCCATAGGGCTCGTTTCCATGCTCTAAGACCCTATTACTCTATATAATAAAGTCCCTAGTGCAACCCAAGCAGCTGGTAGCTTGGAATTCAGGTGGATTTACTAGAGTTCAATTATTTGTTGTGATTATTGTTGGGAAGAAGCAGTTCCTGAACCTGGAGGTAACGGTTTTCAGACTCCTATACCTACTTCCCAACGTCAGGAGTAAAATGAGAGCATGGTGAGGTGTTTTTACTTCAATATTGTATATTTGGGAGCCATAATTACTCATAGCTATTTTTACATTTTCAAATTAATAACTGAATTTAAATCCCACAGTTACCATGATGGGATTTGAACTCGTGTCACGGAAATATGAATAGCCTTCGAGTTAATCATCTCGTAAATTAACTATTATGCTACCACCATATTCACAGACCAAAATACGGAGCATTCATTAATGCAGCAAACATACATTTTGAAAAGAGTTGTAGGAACAAAGAACAGCAGATGTTGCTTCGCACAAAAGGGCACAAAGTGCTGAAGAAACTCACCTGGTAAGACAGTATCTCTGGAGACCGTGACTAGGTGATGCTTCAGGTCATGACCCTTCACCTTGCATGGAAGGTGGTGTTTTTGGTTGGGACCCTTCGGCACCCAAGTTGTGGATGAAGGGTCCCACCCGAAACGTCACCTATCTATGTTCTCCAGTTATGCTGCCTGACCCGCTGAGTTACACCAGCACTTTGGTGTCCTTTTCTGGAAAGAGTTGATGGGACTGTGGAGAGAACAGATTACAGGGAAAATAAGTGGGGGATAGTCAGGACTCGAGAGCCTGAGCTATGGGGAGAGGTTGAGCAGGCTAGGACTATTGTTTAAACCACAAGAGGTTGAGGGGTGATCTTATAGAGGTATATAAAATCAAGAAAGGAATAGATCGGGAAAACGCAGTGTCTCTTGCCCAGAGTCGGGAAATTGAGAACCAGAGGACATAGGTTAAGTTGAGGGTGAAAAGATTTAATATGAATTTGAGAGGTAGCTTTTTCACAGAAAGGGTGGTGGGTGTATGGAACGAGCTGCCAGAGGAGGTAGTTGAGGCAATATTATTGCAATGTTTCAGAAACATTTAGACGGGTACATGGACAGGACAGGTTTGGGTCAAATGCAGGTAGGTAGGACGAGTGTAGATGGGACATGTTGGCCGGTGTGGGCACGTTGGGCCGAAGGGCCTGTTTCCACACTGTATGGGTCTATGACTCTAGAAGATTATTCTGGTTTGCCATAGACTTGATTGGCCTACATACACGAGGCAGGTGATCAATGATCGCTCAGCCCCCCCACTTTCAAAAATGCTACGCGGCCCCTGTTTAGGGTTAGGTTAATTGCACTGACGTTGCAGTTATCAAGTTCAGTTCAATTCAGTTTACTTTATTGTCATGTGTACCAAGGTACAGTGAAAAGCTTTTGCTGTGTGCTAACCAATCAGCAGAAAGACAATACAAGATTACAATCGATCTATTTACAGTGTAAAGAGGCATGAAAAGGGAATAACATTTAGTGCAAGGTAAAGCCAGCAAATTTCGATCAGGATAGTCCGAGGGTCATCAAAGAGGTAGATAGTAGTTCAGCACTGCTCTCTGGTTGTGGTAGGATGATTTAGTTGCCTGATAACAGATGGGAAGAAACTTTCCCTGAACCTGAAAGTGTGCGTTTTCACACTTCTATACCTTTTGCTCGGTGGGAGAGTGGAGAAGAGGGATTGGCCAGGGTGCGACACGTCCTTGTTTATGTTGCTGGCCTTGCCGAGGCACCGTGAGGTGTTATTGGAGTCAATGGAAGGGAGGTTGGTTTGTGTGATGGTCTAGGCTGCGTCCATAATTCTTGGCAATTTCTTATGTAGGGAATTGAGGAATGTTGTGGAACAGAGAGATCTAGGAATAACTGTGCATAGTTCCCTGAAGGTGGAATCGCATGTAGATGGGGTGGTAAAGAAAGCCTTCGGTGTGCTGGCCTTTATAAATCAAAGCATTGAATATAGGAGCAGGGAAGTAATGTTAAAATTGTACAAGGCATTGGTGAGACCAATTCTGGAGTATGGTGTACAATTTTGGTCGCCTAATTATAGGAAGGATGTCAACAAAATAGAGAGAGTACAGAGGAGATTTACTAGAATGTTGCCTGGGATCCAGCAACTATGTTACAGAGAAAGGTTGAACAAGTTAGGTCTTTATTCTTTGGAGCGCAGAAGGTTAAGGGGGGACTTGATTGAGGTCTTTAAAATGATGAAAGGGATAGACAGAGTTGACGTGGATAAGCTTTTCCCATTAAGGGTAGGGAAGATTCAAACAAGAGGGCATGACATGCAAATTAAGGGACGGAAGTTTAGGGGTAACGTGAGGGGGAACTTCTTTACTCAGAGGGTGGTGGCTGTGTGGAATGAGCTTCCAGCAGAAGTGGTGGAGGCAGGATCGATTTTAACATTTAAAAGTAAAGTGGATAGGTATGTGGATGGGAAGGGAATGGAGGGGTATGGTCTGAGTGCAGGTAGATGGGACTAGGGGAAAACAAATGGTTGGCACGGACTGGAAGGGCCGAGAGGGCCTGTTTCCATGCTGTAATTGTTATATGGTTATATGGTTATATGGTTATGGTCCTGGATGCAGCTGTTCCCAAACCAAGCTGTGATGCATCCCGATAAAATGCTTTCTACGGTGCATCTGTAGCAGTTAGTGAGAGTTGTCAGGGACGTGCCAAACATGTGAATTTTATTCATGTTAAAGGAAGCAAAAAATCCTTAAATTGCTCACAAAAAAATCCAGGATTGATCAAAGACCATTTTCAATTCATTTTGAGACAATGTGCCGCAGAGACAAATTCACTGAAATAATACAGACACATAAAATCGCTAAGATTACAGCGCCGTCTAAATTTAATTTGTGTTTGATTGCTGTGGTATAGAACTATTCTCCTGTCCATGATGTGCATTTCATATAGAGTTGTTGGCTATGTGAAATGTTTGATGATCTACCCAATGAACTCTTGAAATGCAACTGCAGTCTAATAGAAATATATTGATTAATAATTGAAGGAAACTAAAATGTGATATGATCTTGATAAATGTGACAAAGGGCCTCAGATCTATGTAATCAGACTATGTTAAGAGTGCAGTAATAAACATCAGATCACTAGCTTTTTGGAGATCCATATAAATAACTTTAAAGACTTTCCAAATGGATCAAAGGTATGAGAACTGATGTTCCTATCAGATAGAACTAAGCACATACAGTATGACAAGTAGCTATTAGTTATCAACAGAAAATAGTGGAGATAGCAGGCTCTATGGAGTCAGATAAAAAATAAAAAATTCAGGCTAATAACTTTCTGTCAAGGGGGTTTGTGGATCTGAAATATTAACTCTCTCTTTCTCTCTGTAGATTCTGCCTACTTTGCTGAATACTTTGAAAAATGACAAAAAGTTCTGAACTTTGTTCCAGCATAGCCTTTTTTGTAAACCAGCATCTGCAGTTCCTTGTGTCTGCATGCGATATAAATCAGATTTTCGTAATCTGAAGCTTTCTCGTGTCTATTTGTGGTCATCAGCTATTGAAATTAAAATTTAGAAGCAAACTTGAAAATATTAATAAACTCAGCAAGTATTGAAAAAGATGCAGCAGTCCGGAAAGCATCTGTGGAGAGAGAAAAAGAGAGATAAAGACTAATGATCAGGTAAAATTAAACCGTTAAAAGTTAGCAGTAGTAACTTAATAAAATATCATTAAAATTTTGACTAAGAACTTCATAAAGATATCATTTGGAGAAATGTGAAGCAAAAGTGGAAATGAAATTGAAAAGTGAGACGTTACGGTAATTGGGTGTCTGCTGACTAGTAAGTGGCATAGCTTTAAGATGGGAGGAACAAAATGTAAAGGAGATGTGCGGGGCAAGTGTTTTTTGCACAGAGAATGGTGGATGCCTGCAATGTGCTACCAGGGGTAGTGGTGGAGACACATACGGTAGTGGCTTTTAAGGGGCTTATTGATAAGCAGATGGATATGTAGGCAATGGAGGGATATGGATCATGGAGCAGGCAGAGGTAGATTTGCTGACTTACAGAGCCAGAGACACAGGTTCGATCCAGACTACAGGTGCTGTCTGTACGGAGTTTGCACATTTTCCCTGTGACCACATAGGGTTTCTTCGGGGGGCTCTGGTTTACACCAACATTCCAAAGATGTGCGGGTTTGTAGATTAATTGGCTTCTGTAAATATCCCCCTGTTCCCCGCCCCTTCCATGTTCCTATGCAATAGCTTCTGAAACGCCACTATCGTATCTGTCTCCACCATTACCCCAGGCAATGCGTTCCAGGGCCCCACCACTCTCTGTGTAAAAAAACCTGCTCCGCACATCTAAGATAAGATAAGATGCATTTATTTGTCACATGTGCCAATTGGCACAGCGAAATTAAATCATGATACAGCCATACAGTAAAAATAAAGAACACAACATGGAGTAGATAGAATTCAACATAAAACATCCCCCCACAGCAGGATCAAAATTTCCCACTGTGAGGGAAGGCACCAAAGTCAGTCTCTTCCCAATGTTCCCCACTGTTCCCCCATGGTCGGGGCCTCCCCGAGCCCCCTGCAGTCGTCACTACGGGCATATATGGGCTATATCTCCATTAAACGTTCTCCCCTCTAACCGTATCAGGTAAGAAGTGCATTAGAGGGCTATTCCTTTAGTTGGGGACTAAGGATAACTTTCTACCTCTTGGGCTTTGACAGATTTTAGATTCTTAGAGGAGTTTTCTCTCACTGGGGACGTTTGAAGAATGGGTCACAGTTTCAGAATCTAAAGCTCACTATTAAGGACTAAGATGAAGAGAAATGTTTTCACCCAAATGGTTGTGAATTTTCAGAAAACTATGTACCAGAGTGGAATGGATGTGCAGTTGAACATTTTGGAGGTTGAAAGATTGTTGCACACTAAGGGAGGCAAGAGATATGGAGATAGAAGGGTAAAGCTTACTGCTGGGGTAGAAGATCGGCCATTTTGTGGGATAGTAAGCTCAAGGGGCTGAATGGTCTATTCCTGCTTCTGCTTTCCACCCTCTTGCAATCTGAAGACAAATCACATTGGAATTAGAATAATGTGCAATTAAAGACAATTAATTTGAAATGAAAAATGCAAAATTCAAGATTCAGAAATGTTCAAACAATTTACTTCTGAGTAAAAATAATGACGTATTACCGAATGATGGTCAGGAAGTTTTATTAAATGACTTCATTGATCAGAATCCAATTCAGTGTTCAAATAAAGCATCAACAGGACATGATTAAAACCAACTGCTTCAGTATATCTATATTGGCATTGTAGGCGAAGATAGATACAAAAAGCTGGAGTAACTCAGCAGGACAGGCAGCATTACTGGAGAGAAGGAATGGGTGACGTCTCAGGTCGAGACCCTTCTTCAGCCTAGTTAGGGATAAGGAAAACTAGAGATACAGAACAATGAATGAAAAATATGCAATAAAGTAACGATGATCAAGGAAACAGGCCATTGTAAGCTGTTTGTTGGGCGAAAATGAGAAGCTAATGCGACTTGGGTGGGGGAGGGATAGAGAGAGAGGGAATGGTGGGGCTACCTGAAGTGAGAGAAATCAATATTCATACCATTGGGCTGTAAGCTGCCCAAGCAAAATATGAGATGCTGTTCTATTTGTGTCTATCTTCGGTTTAAACCGACATCTGCAGTTCCTTCTTACACATGGTATTGAAGGCATGGTGTTGGGACAGTTTCCTTTGTGTTTGTTGACAACTAAAGTGTTTGACTTAATCAGTGTTGCTTCACAGTGGCTAGTTTGAGAAATTATGAGATTAATTCTGGTTTGATGTCATAATGGATTAAAGGCCGATAAATCCCCAGGGCCAGATAGGCTGCATCCCAGGGTACTTAAGGAAGTAGCCCCAGAAATAGCAGATGCCTTAGTGATAATTTTTCAAAACTCTTTAGATTCTGGAGTAGTTCCTGAGGATTGGAGGGTAGCTATTGTAACCCCACTTTTTAAAAAGGGAGGGAGAGAGAAAACGGGGAATTACAGACCAGTTAGTCTAACATCGGTAGTGGGGAAACTGCTAGAGTCAATTATTAAAGATGGGATAGCAGCGCATTTGGAAAGTGGTGAAATCATTGGACAAAGTCAGCATGGATTTACGAAGGGTAAATCATGTCTGACGAATCTTATTGAACTTTTTGAGGATGTAACTAGTAGAGTGGATAAGGAAGAAGCAGTGGATGTGTTGTATCTGGACTTTCAGAAGGCTTTCGCAAAGGTCGCACACAAAAGATTGGTATACAAACTTAAAGCACATGGTATTGGTGGTTCAGTATTGATGTGGATAGAGAACTGGCTGGCAGACAGGAAGCAAAGAGTAGGAGTGAATGGGTCCTTTTCAGGATGGCAGACAGCGACTAGTGGGGTGCCGCAAGGCTCAGTGCTGGGACCCCAGCTATTTACAATTTATATTAATGATTTGGACGAGGGAATTAAATGCAACATCTCGAAGTTTGCGGATGACATGAAGCTGGGAGGCAGTGTTAGCTGTGAGGAGGATGCCTGCAGGATGACTTGGATAGACTGGGTGAGTGGGCAAATGCATGGCAGATGCAGTATAATGTGGATAAATGTGAGGTTATCCACTTTGGTGGCAAAAAACAGAGAAGGTTATTATTTGAATGGTGACCGATTAGCAGCGAGATCTGGGTGTCATGGTACACCAGTCATTGAAAGTAGGCATGCAGTTGCAGCAGGCTGTGAAGAAAGCGAATGGTATGTTGGCATTCATAGCAAAAGGATTTGAGTACAAGAGCAGGGAGGTTCTACTGCAGTTGTACAGGATCTTGGTGAGGCCACACCTGGAGTATTGCGTACAGTTTTGGTCTCCTAATCTGACATTCTTGCCATAGAGGGAGTACAGAGAAGGTTCACCAGACTGATTCCTGGGATGGCACGACTTCCATATGAAGAAAGACTGGATAGACTTGGCTTGTACTCGCTGGAATTTAGAAGATTGAGGGGTGATCTCATAGACTTACAAAATTCTTAAAGGGTTGGACAGGCTAGATGCAGGAAGATTGTTCCCGATGTTGGGGAAGTCCAGGACAAGGGGTCACAGTTTAAGGATAAGGGGGAAGTCTTTTAGGACCGAAATGAGAAAATCGTTTTTCACACAGAGAGTGGTGAATCTGTGGAATTCTCTGCCACAGAAGGTAGTTGAGGCCAGTTCGTTGGCCATATTTAAGAGGGAGTTGGATGTGACCCTTGTGGCTGAAGGGATCAGGGGGTATGGAGAGAAGGCAGGTACAGGATACTGAGTTGGATGATCAGCCATGATCATATTGAATGGCGGTGCAGGCTCGAAGGGCCGAATGGCCTGCTCCTGCACCCAATTTCTGTGTTTCTATGTTTATATGATGTGATGAGTTAATGTTCTTTTAGACTTAAGAGACACAGCACAGTAACAAGCCCTTTGGCCCAACGGGTCCACACCGACCAACGATCACCACATACACCAGCACTATCCTACACACACTAGGGACAATTTACAATTTTACCGAAGCTAATTAACCTCCAAACCTGTACGTCTTTGGAGTGCGGGAGCAAACTGGAGCACCCGGGGAAAATCCACGTGGTCACAGGGAGAACCGACAAACTCCGTACGGACAGCACCCGCAGTCAGGATTGTGGTCGGGATCAAACGTGGGTGTCTGGCACTGTAAATCAGCCACTCTAGCACTGCGCCACATTGGACTTCATGTGTGTCTTCAGCATCCTCTACATTGTTTGAAATGTAACTGAGCTCATCAGTATTCCTGAGATGCTGTGCGTTTTTATGTGGTGCATTAAATATATTTTAAAAGCATCTATTTGCATGTGGAAAAGCAAAGCCTATTTTGGATTGGTGACTGCATGCGTGTAACGTGGAGTTTAAGGGGACCTCGGTGCCTTTACACATGTCACTGAACGCTAATGTGCAGGTGTAGTAAGCAATTAGGATGATAAATTGGACATCAGCCTTTATTACAAGAGTATTTGGATCCAGGAATAAACGTTTTATACCACACCTGGAAGATCGTTGGCAGATTTTATCTTTGTGCCAGGGAATGAAACAAAGATTCACCAAGCAGGTTGTTGGTATGATGGCAGACACAAAAATGCTGTAGTAACTCAGCGGGATAGGCAGCGTCTCTGGAGAGAAGTAATGGGTGACGTTTCGAGTCAAGACCCTTCTTCAGACTGAGAGTCGGGGGAGAGGGAGTCTAGAGAAATGCAAGGGTAAGGTGTGAAAACACAGATCAAAGCAGATGATGGCAAGGAAACTATGGGCTTGCCATATGAGGTGAGACTATGAAGAAGGGTCTTGACCTAAAACGTCACCCATTCTTTCTCTCCAGAGGTGCTGCCTGTCCTGCTGAGTTACTCCAGCTTTTTTGTGTCTACCTCAGTATATGCTACATTGTTGTGTAGGAAGGAACTGCAGATGCTGGATAAGACCATAACACGTAGTAGAATTAGGCCATTCAGCCCATTGAGTCCACTCTGCCATTCGATCATGACTGTTCTATTTTCCCTCTCAGCCCCATTGTCCCACCTTCTCTCCACAAACTTTGATTCCCTTCCAAGTCAAGAACCTATCAAACTCTGTTTTAAAAATACCCAATATTTTAACATCCACTGCTGTCAGTGGCAATGAATTACACAGATTCACCACCCTCTGGCTAAAGAAATTCCTCATCATCTTCTTTATGAAGATACATCCGTCTATTCCGAGGCTGTGTCGTCTGGTTCTAGATGATTTCTCATTACTGGAAGCATCCTTTCCACATCCATGCTATCTAGGCCTTTCATTTAATTATCCAGTAGGTTATGAATGTTCAGGTGAATCTATTTCATAGAAACAGAAACATAGAAAATACGTGCCCTTTGAACCAACAACGCCTTTCAATATGATAATGGCTGATCATCCAAAATCAGTACCCCGCTCCTGCTTTTCCCCCCATATCCCTTGATTCCATTTGCCCTGTGCTATATCTAACTGTCTCTTGCAGGCTGAAGATGCCTGGGCATGGAGAGGAACATTGGATCGCGGGACAACCAAAATGGAGGCGACAGCTACAACCTCTGCCTCACTGGAAAATCCACACCTGGATCAGCGGATACAGTAGATGAGGTTGGAGGAGATGCACCTGAAAGGCGAGGCAGAGGTTCACTTGTACCTCCTCCAACCCTGTCTACTGCATCCGCTGTTCCAGGTGCGGACTCCTATATATCGGTTTCTTTTTCCTGGGTGGTACGGTGGTGCAGGTTCCAAGGGATGCAAAACCTTGTCCTGTATTAGAAAGCCTCAGTTATTTCTGAAACGTAGTGATAAGCTATAACTGGGATACACATATCAGCTGTGACTCCATACAATGATCTAGAGGCCTTGACATGCAGTTGATAGTGAACTGCAGTACACTGTGTAGATCACAACATCTAGACACTGTACATTGATAACGGAGAGAATAAGTACTAAGAATGATGGATGAACTACCAATGAATTGGGCGGCTTTATCCAGAATGGTGTCAAGCTTCCATGAAGCTTGATTATTTGTCACCATAATATTGTTCAGGGGAAATGAAATAGTTATTATAGATGGTGAAGGTTAGGCCTCTGCGCATTCCTCTGAAATTCTATCCTCGACTTCTTCATTCACAGACCACAGTCTGTTCAAATTGGAGGAACCACTTCATCCTCAGTAACAATTAGTATGGGAGCACGTCAAGGCTGCGTGCTCAGCCCCCTGCTGTACTCACTCTATACTCATGACTGCGTAGCCGGATATAGTGCAAACTCCATCATCAAGTTCGCCGACGACACCACTGTGGTTGGACGAATCGCAGATGGGGACGAGTCAGAATATAGAAGTGAGATCGACCAACTGACCAAATGGTGCCAGCACAACAACCTGGCTCCCAACATCAGTAAGACCAACAAACTGATTGTGGACTTTGGTAGGGGAAGGATGAGGACACACAATCCTGTTCATGTAAATGGGACGATGGTGGAGAGGGTCATTAACTTCAAATCCCTGGGCGTGCATATTTCCGAAGACCTTTCCTAGACCGAGCACACCGATGCAATTATAAAGAAGGCATATCAGCAACACTACTTCTTGAGAAGATTACGGAGATTCGGCATGTCAAAGAGGATTCTCTTAAATTTCTACAGGTGCAAGGTAGACAGCATTCTGACTGGTTGCATCATGGCCTGGTTCGGCATCTTGAACATCCAGGAGCAAAAAATACTACAAAAAGGTGTGACCACTGCCCAGTCCATCACCGGCTTTGACCTCCCCACCTTCGAAGGGATCTATCATAGTCGCTGCCTTAAAAAGGTTGCCAGCATAATCAGAGAACCACACCATCCAGGCCACACACCACTGCCATCAAGAAGAAGGTACAGAAGCCTGAAAACTGTAATGTCCAGGTTCAGGAACAGCTTCTTCCCTACAGCCATCAGGCTATTAAACACAACAACGAGTAAGCTCTGAGCTCTGAACTGCACTATATTTGTTATTTATTGAACTTTTTCTTTTTTTTCTCTTCCCCTGTGTTGTGAGGTAAATGAAACTTTCACTACTTGTAATTTACTTAACTTTATTTAAGCTTTAAGCAACTTATTTCTTTAATACATTACTCAGAAACGTCTGGCAAACATGGCTGATTCCGCAGGCATTTCCTGCCCAAAATACTTTGCACATGCGCACACTCCGGGAATGTCCTGCGCATGCGCACACTCTAGAAGAGCCCCGCACATGCGCACATGCGCACATGCGCACATGCACCCACTTCATTCTCCCCTCCTATTTATAAGTTGAGACGGTCAGGAGGTTTAATACATCTTGATGACCGTTGCAGAACTGGAGCTTAAGGAGGTAATGACGTTTCAATAGCTGGTGGCAGATATATTGCTTGGTCATCAACTTCACTCATATTGTTATTTAGATTTACATTTTTAGAATTTCTTATAGAGGTTTCCATAGGGGATGCTGGAAGTGTTGGAGGAAGTTCTCGATTAGTGTTATCAAGAAGTGACGGAGCTGATAGAGAAGACAGACATGGTGCAAGTTCATGAGGTGAGACAGTTGACTGGCGTCCATCTTGATACTTGATAGTTCAGGATGAGTCAGTTCAACTTCATCAACAAAAGGCTCGTTCTTATTTAATCGGACATAACAACGAAGCAACACGGTCCCAGGGCTAGTCAACCATGATGGCAGAGAAGTACCACTAGAAGAACGCCGTTTGAAGTTAAAGAACCGCTCATGTGGAGTAGTATTGGTAGCAGTTGACAGTAGAGATTTGATGGAGTGTAACGCATCTGGTAGAACACATTCCCAATGCTGATCTGGTATGTCATTTGACTTTAAAGCCAGTTTCACTGCTTTCCAAATGATTCCATTATACCTCTCAACCTGACCATTTCCAATAGGATGATATGGTGTTGTTTTACTTGTTGCAATTCCTCTCTTAGAAAGGTAGTCCTTTTAATCTTTCGACATGAATGAGGTGACCCTATCAGAATGTATGTAACTTGGAAATCCACAGAATGAAAACAGTTGATCTAAAATTTGATAACCATAGCAGCTGACATATTTGGACAAGGAAAAGCAAATGAGAACCTCGAATATTCGTCAACTAAGGTAAGTATATAAACATTTCGAGAGGAGGATGGTAAAGTCCCTTTGAAGTCAATACTCAAACGTTCCATAGGTTGAGTAGCTTTGATCAACCTTCCTTCTTCAGGACGGAAGAACCTTGGTTTTAATTCAGCACAGATTCTATATGAATCATCTTCTATATGACGTCATCTTCACATCTTCTGTAGAGAAAGGTAAGTTTTTGGAACGAACATAGTGTAGCAAACGAGTGACTCCAGGATGACACAGCCCATTGTGAAGATCAGTGAGTGCAGAAGAATGAACAGAGGCACAAAATGCTCGGGTTAATGTATCCGGAGCAACATTATCCTTACCAGGGTGGTACTCAATTGAATAACTATATGCAGATTTATTCAATCCTCCATTCATGAATTTTACTGTTCTTAAACTTCGTTCGTTTCCGATTATCCAGCATAAAAGCTACTGAACGCTGATCTGTTATCAAAGTGAAGTGCTGGCGAGCAAGGAAATTACTCCATTTTCTCACTGCTTCAATAATTGCTGTAGCCTCCTTTTTGACGGGTGGGTAGTGCAATTCACTACCTTGGAGAGTACGAGACATGAAAGCCACTGGTCGTCCTGTTTGATTTAATGTTGCTGATACTGCTAAATCAGAGGCATCACATTCAACAACAAAGGGGTGATCCTCGTCGATGGCGTGTAACATCACAGATTCCAGTTGTTTCTTTAAAGAAGTAAAAGCACCAATTGCTGTAGAGTCAAGGGGGAAAGATTTTGCTCTAATCAAAGGCTGAATTTTGTCAGAAAAATTTGGTATCCATTTTGCATAATATGCAAACATCCCAAGGACCCTTGGTAGAGAGTTTAATGTAACTGGAACAGGTATCTCTTGGAGTGAGCGGAGTCTTTCTGGATCAGGCTTGATTATATCATTTCCAACCCAATAACCAAGAAAATTAATTGATGACATTAAATGAGGCTAAGTCAATAACATCAATGTTAGATTTTAAAAATGTACAACATCTAAACACCGTTGTACATTTTCATCATGTTCAGCTTGATCTTTTCCTGCAATAGTTATATTATCAAGATAAGGGAAAGTATCTTTAAGGTTTTCCTGTTCAACAAGTTTGTCCATCTCTCTCTGAAAAACAGCCACGCCATTAGTTACACCAAAAGGAACTCTGCAGTAGGGATATAATTTCCCATTTGCTTCAAACGCAGTGTATTTCTTTTCTGATTCCTTCAAACGAAATTTGGTAGTAAGCACTTTTTAAGTCAAAAGTAGAGAATATCTTATACTTAGCAAATGTATTGATAATCTCTTCTATACAAGGTAGTGGATATGCATCAAGGTCCGTGAACTTGTTTATAGTTTGAGAGTAATCAATGCAGTCTTTTTCTATGTCTCTCCAAGGGGTCCTTAACCACGACAACTTGTGCCCTCCAATGGGAACTTCTTTACTCAGATGGTGGTGGCTGTGTGGAATGAGCTTCCAGCAGAAGTGGTGGAGGCAGGATCGATTTTAACATTTAAAAGTAAAGTGGATAGATATATGGACGGGAAGGGAATGGAGGGGTATGGTCTGAGTGCAGGTAGATGGGACTAGGGGAAAACAAATGGTCAGCATGGACTGGAAGGGCCGAGAGGGCCTGTTTCCGTGCTGTAATTGTTATATGGTTATATGGTTATATGCAGCAGCAAGGGCACCTTTATCAGTAGAAATTGATTCAGTTTTCTCCATATTTGTACTTGGGTGAAATTTGTTTGTAGTAGTTGCAGCAGAATACACATTAGATGAGCCATTAACATCTGAATTTTTCTGAGCCAAGTCCAAAGAGTAAGCTTGATTGTAAGATGACTGTAAATCCAAGGTTTTGTGTTCCAATAGACTCTGTCGTATTAAAGGCGATGCCAAACCATTGATAAAAGAGTCTCGAATAACTTCCTGTCGATATTGATCAGCCGTAACTGCTTTGAAGGCACAGTCTTTACTAAGTCTTTGAAGTTCTTGTAAAAATTCATCGAGTGACTCACCAGGTTTTTGTTTCCGAGTAGCAAGGAGGTGTCGAGCGAATATCACGTTGGGTGTCTTAACGAAGAGTCTGCTTAGTACATCAATAGCAGAATCATAAGTTGTACATTCCTCTATGTTCTCTTATGCATCAGTAGAGACGAAACTTATTAATGTCTTAAGCCTGTCTGGTGCATCATTGCCACACTCCTCAAAGAAGTTATTTAGTATACGAAGCCAGTGCTTCCAATTCTTTGCAGCAGCAGGTGAGTTGGGATCCAGACCCAAGCGTTGGGGTTTCAACAGTTTCTCCATCCCAAGTCGGACTGTTTGACTTGTAAGATAAGTTGCTTAAATTGTTGTGAGGTAAATGAAACTTTCACTACTTGTAATTTACTTAACTTTATTTAAGCTTTTAGCAACCTATTTCTTTAATACATTACTCAGAAACGTCTGGCAAACATTTGTAGGGTGAAAATTAGAAGCTGGTGTGACTTGGGTGGGGGGGAGATAGAGAGAGAGAGGGAATTCCAGGACTATCTGAAGTGAGAGAAATTAATATTCCTACAACTGGGGTGTAAGATGCCCAAGTGAAATATAAGACGCTGCTCCTCCAATTTGCATGAGGCCACCCTTTAAAGTACATCGATGTTTTCCTTCAGAGAGGTCAGGAGCAGCATTTGAGTACAACCTGACCATCCGCTGCGGACTGAGGACCCATGGCGCAGTAACCCAGTGGAAGGCCCGGCTCGCCCACCCAGAGTGGAAGGAGGGCAGGTAAGCAGACCGGCTGCGGGAGGGAGTGCCCGGCCTTGACGGTGGAGTGGTCTGCAGGAGGCCCTGCAACAGCCCGAGGCTCAGTTCGACCGGGCGCATAGACTGTGAGCGGCCTACAGTGGTGGAGCAGCGACAGAGGAAACCACAGTTAAGCTTGGCCAGCAACATCGCCAGGACAACGGGCCTTCGTGGTCAGGTCAAGAATCTTGCACACTGTACACTGCCTCAGTGCACAACCATTACGTACAAATCCTACACCTGATCCAAATGAATGAATGAATGAATGAATGGACGAATACTTTACTTTATTGTCATAAGTGGCAAGTCACAGTGAAATTATTTGCTTGCATACTCAAGGTATGCAAATAGTCACCCATGAAGGCCGCTTACAAAGATACAAATTTCCCCCCACCCTCGCTCACTTCCACGTGTCCGTCCTCGTCCGTCCGTCCGTCGGCGCTATCATCATCCGCCACACCGACCTCTTCACTATTGCCGTCAGGTCCCCTCTGGACGCCTCCGTGGTGCCGACCCAGGCCCCAGCTGCGGGCTGCGTCGACCCGCGAGGCTTGGGCTCTGACCCATGAGGCGACGGCCCCCACTTCACAGCAGCCCCCATCGGAAGGCCTCTGCTGCAGCGGCCCCAAGGAAGCCGTCCCAAAATGTTCCAAACCAAAATATCCCTTGTACATGTCCCTGACCTGTTAGGTTACTCCAGCACTTTGTGTCCGACTCATGTCAGCATTTGTAGTTCCTTGTGTCTCCAATTTTTATATCTCTTAGCCCACCTTCCCACCAGCTAAATACTCCCCCCCTCCCCCAATGAACAATCCAACCCCCACTCATTCACACCAGCTTACTTAGACCACCCAGCCCTTCATCCTTCACTGACTTGGTTTAGTTTAGAGATACAATGCGGAAACAGGCCCTTCAGTCTACATAGTCCGTGCCGACCAGTGATCCCCACACATTAGGGACAATTTACAATCATCCCAAGCCAATTAACCTACAAACCCATACGTCTATGTGGGAGTGTGGGAGGAAACCGGAGCACCTGGAGAAAACCCACACTGGTCACGGGGAGAGCGTACAAACTCCATACAGACAGCGCCTGTAGTCAGGATCCAACCCGGATCTCTGGCGCTGTAAGACAGCAACTCTACCACAGCGCCACTTTGCCTCCTTGCCACCCCCTCCTATACAGATTTTAAATAATTTATTAATCTGAGCAACATTTTTAAATTAGAAATCTTGAAATTAATATATATTTTGCAGCAATATACTGACAACTTTTAGAAGATTAATTGCTAAATGAATAAAATAATGATTTTCAAAAAATTATTAAAGTAGTGCAGGAGAATGGTTTTTATATAAACTTATATAAACCGTGTTTGACCAAGTCCTTTGTTAAATCTCCTTTAGTAAAATTTAAAGGATATGTAATGGAAAGAGAATTGCTGGACGTACAAGCTAAGATATTGCCAGATTCTGGAAAAGTGAATAAAAAACAGAAAATGTTGGAAATACTCACCATGTTGGGTAGCATCTGTGGAGGGTGAAAGGGTGAAACTGAGTTAGTGTTTTAAGTCAATGACCTTTCATTAGACCTCGTTAGAATTCATTAATACCACAGGCACATATTAATTTGAACACATAACAGAACAACAAAGGTAGAGGAACTACAGATGCTGACATAAAATGCTGGAGTAACTCGATGGGACAGGCAGCATCTCTGGAGAGAAGGAATGGGTGATGTTTCGGGTCAAGACTCAGAGGGGTTTGAAGAAGGGTCTTGACCTGAAACGTCACCCATTCCTTCTCTCCAGAGATGTTGCCCGTCCTGCTGAGTTAGCATTTTGTGTCAGCATCTGCAGTTCCTTCCTGCACATAACATATATCATGCTGTTGTTCAACCAGGAGATAAGTGTTTGGTTAGTCTCTGATTAATCTCTTCCAGATTTCAGTCCTTGATTTATCCTTCCTCCCCCTCCCCTTTCCAGCTCTCCCACACGCCTACTATCTCCGCCTCTACCTTTCTTTTTCCCGCCCCAACTCCACCCCCCCATCAGTCTGAAGAAGGGTCTCGACCCGAAACGTTGCCTATTCCTTCTCTCCATAGATGCTACCTCACCCGCTGAGTTTCTCCAACATTTTTATCTACCTTCAATCTCTTCCAGGTTAGCCGGTCTTGTGACAGGGTGAAGATAGAGTCATAGAGTGTGGAAACATCCCCTTCGACCCAACTTGCCCACACCGGCTACACTTGTCCCACCTGCCAGCATTTGGTCCATATCCCTCCAAAAATGTTCTATCCATGTATCGGTCTAACAGTTTCTTAAATGTTGGGATAGATCAAGAGAGAATGGATGATACAGCGTTTTGAGAGCCGAGATAAGGTGGTGAACTCTCGATAATGGCAGGTAACCTGCACAAGATGCAAATAGAAGGAAATGAATTAAGGTAAAGTAGAGAGAAAAGATGTTGCCAGGACTACGACATGGAGAACACAGCATTTGCTGGCGAAGTCCAGCATCTCTGGAGATATTATGTTTTCACACAGTATCTGTTGTGCTGCTGCAAGTAAGAATTTCATTGTTCCATTTTGGGACATATGACAATAAAACACTCTTGACTCTTGAAAGATACTTTATTGGCACATGCTTCTTGGGAGGTACAGTGCAATTCTCTGTTTTGCACATAACCTGGTAAAATCAAGCTAGACTGGACTCTTAAGAACTTCGAAACTTTGTTGGCAACAGTAAACGTGGCAACTTTGTGTGTACTGTTTCGGTGAAATCTGCAGTTACAGTACAAATGTTGCACTTCTGTACTTATCTATGATTGTGCTTATGTATGGTATGATTTTACTTTATTGCAAAGATTTTTACAGTGCCTCGGTACGTGACGAAACAGCATCATCATTGTCCGCAACACTACTCCCTGTATAAAAAAAACATGCCCAGCGCGTTAAACCTTTAAACTTTGCCCCTATCACCTTAAAGCTATACCCTCTTGTCTTTGACATTTCAACCCTGGGGCAAAGGTCCTGATTGCTTGACAAAGGGAATGCCAACTTCACAACGAGGGTGTTGTTGAAATTTACACCACTCTTCCCCAAATGGCAACTGATGCTGGATCAATTTTTAGTTTAGTTTAGAGATACAGGGCGGAAGCAGGCCCTTCGGCCCACCGAGTCCGCATCGACCAGCGATCCCTGCACATTAACACTATCCTACACACACCAGGGACAATTTTTTCATTTTTTCTATACCAATCCAATTAACCTACAAACCTGTACATCTTTGGAGCATGAGAGGAATCCTGGGATCCCGGACAAAACCCACGCAGGTCACAGGAAGAATGTACAGACAAGCATCCATAGTCAGGATCAAACCCGGGTCTCTGGCGCTGTAAGGAAACGGCTCTACCGCTACGCCACCATGCGACCCTTCAATTGAATTTGTTCAAAGTGAGTTCTTATTCCTGCTCCAACTTCCCTCTCTCCCCTCCCCCCCCCCCCTAAAGTCTTTGTGTTTGTGCTCTGGATCCAGATTTACTAATTCAATTTTGAGTCTTACTGTGAAATTAATAAATTTGATGGATCTAAAAAAAAGTAAGTTGAGTTAGGTCATAGATCACATACAAGCTCATTTAATGGCACATTGGGCTTTTCCCACTTGCTATCTTATTTTTCCCATCACGGCATAATGCAGCATGATCAACTTGCAAGTAATGATCTAATTGGTTGGTGTTGAATAATAAGTAAAAAATGATTGATCTTTACTAAAACAGAAATTGAGAAAAAATATCCCTTGAATGTCAAAAGTACAAAACTTGGTGACAAAGTTAAATACATGGCCAACTTTTTGTTGAATAAAATATCAGCTGTATAATATATTTAAATATGCCTGGCACCTCATGTAATTAAAAATTATGTATAAATGGGCGCACTAAATCTTTCTGTTGCAAAAATAAATTAGATGTTGCAATTTTCTGAATGGTTGAAATAATGTTAAAATACGAGCCAATGAAATCGCACTGATCTTTTTAAAATTCATTTCTTGGACGTTGACATTGCTGGCAAGAGCAGCATTTCATTTCCATCTTTAATTGTCGATAACTCTGAACTCCTGCAGTCCTGCTGGTAAAGGTACTCCTCAATACTAGCGGTCACGGGGGCACAGTGGTAGAGTTGCTGCCTAACAACGTTTGTAGCACTGGAGATAACGGGTGCTGTCTGAACGGAGTTTGTATGTTCCCCCGTGACCTGCATGGGTTTTCTCCGAGATCTTTGGTTTCCTCCCACACACCAAAGTTGTACCAGTAAGTCAGTAGATGGGCTTGGTAAATGTAAAAATTGTCCCTAGTACATATAGGATAGTGTTACTATGCGGGAATCGCTGGTCGGCACCAACCCGGTGGGCTGGATGCCTGTTTCTGCGCTGTATCGCTAAACTAAACTAAAGTAAAAAAATAGTCTCTCTCGCTGTGGAACTGGGTTTTGTCTCTGGAACTGTTGCACTATAATGCCAAGAAATATATTCTGTACTTTGTATCTTTCCTTTCACTCTACCCATTGTACTCGAGTTTGGCTTTAATGTATTTATGTGCATTATTTTCTGATTTGATTGGGTAGCAAGAAAAACAAAGCTTTTCAATGTACCTCGATACACGCAAAAATAATCTTAAATGGCACAGTGGCGCAGTGGTAGAGTTGCTGCCTTACGGCGACATAGACCCGGGTGTGAACATAACTATGGGTGCTGTTGGTACGGAGTTTGTACGTGACTGAGTGGGTTTTCTCCACGTACTCTGGATTATTCCACTCTCCAAAGGTGTACTATGCAGGTTTGTAGGTTATTTAGCTTTGGTAGATATTGTAAATTGTCCTTAGTATGTAGGATATTGCCCTTTCAGAATGGCAGGCAGTGACTAGTAGGGTACTGCAAGGCTTAGTGCTATTTACAATATACATTAATGATTTAGATGACGGGATTAGCAAATTAGTAACATTAGCAAATGTTTAGATGACACAAAGCTGGGTGGCAGTGTGAACTGTGAGGAGGATGCTATGAGGATGCAAGTTGACTTGGACAGGTTGAGTGAGTGGGCAGCTAGAAACATAGAAACATAGAAACATAGAAATTAGGTGCAGGAGCAGGCCATTCGGCCCTTCGAGCCTGCACCGGCATTCAATATGATCATGGCTGATCATCCAACTCAGTATCCTGTACCTGCCTTCTCTCCATACCCCCTGATCACTTCAGCCACAAGGACCACATCCAACTCCCTCTTAAATATGGCCAACGAACTGGCCTCAACTACCTTCTGTGGCAGAGAATTCCACAGATTCACCACTCTCTGTGTGAAAAACGATTTTCTCATCTCGGTCCTAAAAGACTTCCCCCTTATACTTAAACTGTGACCTCTTGTCCTGGACTTCCCCAACATCGGGAACAATCTTCCTGCATCTAGCCTGTTCAACCCCTTAAGAATTTTGTAAGTCTCTATGAGATCACCGCTCAATCTTCTAAATTCCAGCGAGTACAAGCCGAGTCTATCCAGTCTATCCATATCGAAGTCGTGCCATCCCAGGAATCAGTCTGGTGAACCTTCTCTGTACTCCCACTATGGCAAGAATGTCTTTCCTCAGATTAGGAGACCAAAACTGTACGCAATACTCCAGGTGTGGCCTCACCAAGAACCTGTACAACTGCAGTAGAACCTCCCTGCTCTTGTACTCATATCCTTTTGCTATGAATGCCAACATAGCATTCGCTTTCTTCACAGCCTACTGCAACTGCATACCTACTTTCAATGACTGGTGTACCATGACACCCAGGTCTTGCTGCATCTCTCCTTTTCCTAATCGGTCACCATTCAAATAATAGTCTACCTTCCTGTTTTTGCCACCAAAGTGGATAACCTCACATTTATCCACATTATACTGCATCTGACATGCACTTGCCCACTCACCCAGTCTATCCAAGTCATCTTGCAGCCTCCTAGCATCCTTCTCACAGCTAACACTGCCCCCCCAGCTTCATGTCATCCGCAAACTTCGAGATGTTGCATTTAATTCCCTCGTCCAAATCTTTAATGTATATTGTAAATAGCTGGGGTCCCAGCACTGAGCCTTGCGGCACCCCACTAGTCACTGTCTGCCATCCTGAAAAGGACCCGATCACTCCTACTCTTTGCTTCCTGTCTGCCAGCCAGTTCTCTATCCACATCAATACTGAACCACCAATACCGTGTGCTTTAAGTTTGTATACCAATCTCTTGTGTGGGACCTTGTCGAAAGCCTTATGAAAGTCCAGATATAACACATCCACTGCTTCTCCCTTATCCACTCTACTAGTTACATCCTCAAAAAATTCAATAAGATTCGTCAGACATGATTTACCCTTCGTAAATCCATGCTGACTTTGTCCAATGATTTCACCACTTTCCAAATGCGCTGCTATCCCATCTTTAATAGTTGACTCTAGCAGTTTTCCCACAACTGGTGTTAGACTAACTGGTCTGTAATTCCCTGTTTTCTCTTACCCTCCCTTTTTAAAAAGTGGGGTTACATTAGGTACCCTCCAATCCTCAGGAACTACTCCAGAATCTAAAGAGTTTTAAAAAATGATCACTAAGGCATCTGCTATTTCTGGGGCTACTTCCTTAAGTACCCTGGGATGCAGCCTATCTGGCCCTGGGGATTTATCGGCCTTTAATCTATTCAATTTACCTAACACCACTTTCCGGCTAACCTGGATTTCACTCATTTGACCCGCGATCCCCTGCTATTTCCGGCAAATTATTTATGTCTTCCTTAGTGAAGACAGAACCAAAGTAGTTATTCAATTGGTCTGCCATGCCCTTGTTCCCCATGATCAATTCACCCGTTTCTGACTGCAAGGGACCTACATTTGTTTTAACTAATCTTTTGCACTTCACATATCGATAAAAACTTTTGCAGTCAGTTTTTATGTTTCCTGGCAGTTTTCTTTCATACTCCATTTTCCCTTTCCTAATTAAGCCCTTTGTCCTCCTCTGTTAGTCTCTGAATTTCTCCCAGTCCTCTGGTAGGCTGCTTTTTCTGGCTAATTTGTACGCTTCATCTTTTTCTTTGATACTATCCCTGATTTCCCTCGTTATCCACGGATGCGCCACCTTCTCTGATTTATTCTTTTGCCATACTGGGATGAACAATTGTTGTAGTTCATCCATGCAGTCTTTAAATGCCTTTCATTGCATATCCACCGTCAACCCTTCAAGAATCAATTGCCAGTCCATCTTGGCCAATTTACGTCTCATACCCTCAAAGTTACCTTTCTTTAAGTTCAGGACCCGTGTTTCTGAATTAACAATGTCACTCTCCATCCTAATGAAGAACTCAACCATATTATGGTCACTCTTGCCCAAGGGCCCACGTATAACAAGGCTGCTAACTAACCCTTCCTCATTACTCAATACCCAGTCTAGAATAGCCTGCTCTCTCGTTGGTTCCTCCACATGTTGGTTTAGAAAACTATCCCGCATACATTCCAAGAAATCCTCTTCCTCAGCACACCTGCCAATTTGATTCACCTATATGTAGATTGAAGTCACCCATTATAACGGTTTTACCTTCATTGCACGCATTTGTAATTTCCTGTTTGATGCCATCCCCAACTCAACTACTACTGTTAGGTGGCCTGTACACAACACCCACTAGCGTTTTCTGCCCCTTAGTGTATCGCAGCTCCACCCATATCGATTCCACATCCTCAAAGCTAATGTCATTCCTTTCTATTGCGTTAATCTCCGCTCTAACCAGCAACGCTACCCCACTTCCTTTTCCTCTCTGTCTCTCCTTCCTGAATATTGAATATCCCTGGATGTTCAGCTCCCAGCCTTGGTCACCCTGGAGCCATGTCTCCGTGATCCCAACTATATCATAATTATTAATAGCTATCTGCACATTCAACTCATCCACCTTATTACGAATGCTCCTTGCATTGAGACACAAAGCCTTCAGGCTTGTTTTTACAACATTCTTGGCCCTTTTACAATTATGTTGAAAAGTGGCCCTTTTAGATTTTTGCCCTGGATTTGTTTTCCTGCCACTTTTCACCTTGCTACCTATTGCTCCTATCCTCATTTTACACCCCTCTGTCTCTCTGCTCACACATTTAAGAAACCCTCCACTTCTTATTCTCCGTTTGTTATATTTTTCTTCTTTCCTCCCTACGTGTTGCGTCTGACTGCTTCTCTTCTCTGCCTCCTGCCTCACAAACGGACTACTTGCCTTCTCTATTTGAGTCCCTCCCCCCAACCGATCTAGTTTAAAGTCTCCCCAGTAGCCTTTGCAAATCTCCCCGCCAGGATATTGGTTCCCCTCAGGTTCAAGTGCAACCCGTCCTTTTTGTACAGGTCACACCTTCCCCAAAAGAGGTCCCAATGATCCAGAAACTTGAATGAACTTGAAGATGCATGGCAGATGCAGTTTAATGTGGATAAATAAATGGTTATCCACTTTGGTGGCAAGAACAGGAAGGCAGATTATTATCTGAATGGTGTCAAGTTAGGAATAGGGGCAGTACAACGAGATATGGGGGTTCTTGTTCATCAGTCACTGAAAGTAAGCATGCAGGTACAGCAGGCAGTGAAGAAAGCTAATGGCATGTTTGCCTTCATAACAAGAGGAGTTGCGTATAGGTACAAAGAGGTCCTTCTGCAGTTGTACAGGGGCCTGCTGAGACCACACCTGGCATATTGTGAGAAGTTTTGGTCTCCAAATTTGAGGAAGGTCATTCTTGCTATTGAGGGAGTGCAGCGTAGTTTCACGAGGTTAATTCCCAGGATGGCAGGACTGTTATATGTTGAAAGAATGGGCTTGTACACACTGAAATTTAGAAGGAAGAGTGGGATCTTATTGAAACATATAAGATTATTAAGGGTTTGGACACACTAGAGGCAGGAAACATGTTCCCAATGTTGGGGGAGTCCAGAACCAGGGGCCACAGTTTAAGAATAAGGGGTGGGCCATTTAAAACAGAGATGAGGAAAAACTTTTTCATCCAGAGTGTTGACAATTTGTGGAATTCTATGCCTCAGAAGGCAGTGGAGGCCAATTCTCTGGATGCTTTCATGAGAGAGTTAGGGAGCGGAACAAGGGATATGGGGAAATGTCAGGAACGGGGTACTGATTGTGCATGTTTGTAATTCCTGGCAATAGTGACTGAAGTATAATAGTAAGATAACAGAAGACTAGAACTACCAGATGACATTCATGAGGGTTGGGAGCGGAGGGCACGTAGTCTCTCATCGTAACTCCTCATAAAATAAAGGTCAAACTTCAAACTGGTAAGTTCTCATTTAATCTTACTATTTTACTTCGGAGTCGCGTGAGTGACTACGTGAAGATTTAAAAGCTCTGTGATTTCATGCCGCAGATTCAAATCTGGCCTCTCACTGCATTGATTGACTCAACATAATTAAATAATCAATAATGCATCAATCATAACATTGCTTAAACAAATTAATGGTTTATTTTTACAAATAAAACAATAGCAACCCCTCTATCCCAGGGGGAAACTATGTAACTGAACTTAAAACGGAATCAGCAAATACCCCCAGCCTTGCAATTGGCTTATGGTAAAACCTCTGGAACAACAGCTCACTGGACCATCCTGCGGCCGCGAGGATATGGCCTATAGGAACGTCCATCGCCTTGGCCGCTGAGGTTGATGCTGCCCTGGTGGAATGAGATTTAAATTTATCAGTATCAATCCCAGCACTCACCAGAACCTGCTTTAGCCACCTTGAAATTGTTTGCACCAACACCTTATTGTGCATTTTTTTTGTGGCTAATAAACAATGCAGACTCTGTTCCTCTTAGGGTTCTGGTAGCCTCAATGTAATGGGACAAATATGACACTAGACACTGGAGGGAATCCTTGGGGTATGCCGAAAAGACAATCTTACACCCTGTCACCCCTATTCTACTCTGCTTGAGCAGATCATAAACGTAAAAAGTGATGGCATCTGCTGATACCTCCATCCTGTCCAGACGTAGCTTCTGTAATGTCTGCACACGGTGGGCTGATACCAACGCCACAAGCATGACCACCTTCAACGTTAATTTGAGATAGGACTTTGACAGGAGTCCACTGGCGAAGGAGCATAAGAACTTTGCTTACATTCCAGATAACCGAATACCTGGGCCTAGGAGGATTAGAATTAAAACTCCCTTCAAAAATCTAGAGACTAAGGGATGTGTCCCCACTGAATGTAATTCTGACACCATGGGTAAACAAGAAGACAGAGCACTTCTGGCTGTATTGATCGCACTATAGCTTAACTTTTGATTGAAATAGAGAGTTGACAAGAACTCCAGCACGTCTGGGATGCCTGCAGTTTGATATGAAATATTCTGCCGTAAGCAGAACACCTCCCACTTTCTTATCGAGGAGATGTACTGCTTCGGGGTACTATCCCTCCAGGCCAACGTGAGAACATGCACGGTGCAATCAGACAGTCCTCTCCCCAGGGCCGGCCTTCTTAGAATCTGCAAATTAACAGATCAATACAATCATGTAAAGGATGTTGATCACCAGTTACCGGGTTCACCAGTAGGTTTTTATGTTTGGGAACAATCATATGAGGCTGAATAGCCATCTGCAACACGAGAGGGAACCATGGCTGAGCAGGCCAGTCTGGCACTCTACCAATACTCCTGAAGCGGAGTCCTGCTTGATTTTTTTGCAGGCATGGACTGATGAGACAGAATGGAGGAAATGCATATAAAACACCCCATTCCACCCCAATGCAGCGAGAATGCATCAAACGCTGCTGCGCAAGGGTCTGGTTCCCATGAAACGTATCTAGGCAACTGATGGTTTAGTCTAGATGCAAACAAATCAATATCTGGCATTCCATATCGAGCAATCACATCATTAAATATGTCCTGATTCAACATCCATTCTATGTTATCATTGCATTGGCGTGACCTTGTGTCTGCCACTATGTTGATTCTACCTGGTAAGTAGATTGCTGAAAGCCAAATGTTTTTGTCAATGCACCAGCTCCAGATATGATTAGCCAATCTGTCACAAGATTCCAACTTGACTCCACCCATGTGATTAACATATGCCACTGCTGTAGTGTTGTCAATTTGAACCTGCACATGCAAGTGACTCTTGGCAGAGCAATAAGCTTTAAGCTTATAAAAGGTTCCCAAAAGCTCTAAATAATTGATCCCTCGCAAATGCAGAAGGGATGTCTCATCACTATTCCATCTGCCTCCACAACTGGAAGACATATCAGTAGCACCCCACCCTAGAGCATTAACATCAGTCTGGAAGACTATGGAAGGTGGTTCATCCAAAACTTCCCTGGAACCACTTGAGACATTTGTGATCCACCATTGTATTTCTGAAGTGTCTTCAGCTGGCAATTCCATGTGCCTGTCAAAATGACCTGCATGTGTCCTCAGTGCTGTTATTTTGCTCGTTGTAAGTGTTGATAATGCAGAGGTCCAAACTGCACAGCTGGAAAAGCTGCCACCAACTTACCAATTTTACTTCCGAGTCACGTGAGTGATTCCGTGAAGAAGGCCCGCCAGGACGCCTGTGCAGCATTACGTCAGCCGTATTGGTACAAGCACCAGTCAGGCAGGACTGAGCTCCTGCCTGTGGTAAGTTAAACTTAAAGGAAAGTTTATTTTTACTTACCAGGGGTTTTAGGCAGGAGCCTCTTTTTACAGAGGTTTATTGCCAGTTCTGCAGCCCGACAACTTGCCGGTTATGGACTGTTGTGAAATTTCAGTCCGACCGCAAATGCGGAAAAAACGGCAAAATGGATCCTGTTGCGAGATAAGGAGCCACTAATAGTGCAGTTAGCGACTCCCCGGCTGCAGGAATGCCGTAAAAATGGCAAGAAATAAAGCAGAGTCGCTGACAGGGTCAGCGGCTCCCCAGCCTGCAGGAATGCTGTAAAAATGTAAGGCTCATCATAGATTTAGAACTAGCAGATGATCATTTATTTTATGAGGGTGGGGAATGGAGGGCACGTAATCCCTCATCGTTACTCCTCATAAAATAACGATCAAACTTCGAACTGGTAAGTTCTCGTTTAATCTTACTATTTTACTTCGGAGTCACGTGAGTGACTATGTGAAGATTTTGAAGCTACTGTGTTTTCCATGTCGTAGGATTCTTCCATACGACAGTCCGGCTAGGTCAACACATACATGAGTAAAAAACCTTTCACCAGACCAGTTTTAGTTCTTTCCATAAATCTTTTAATGATAAAAGAACATATAATAACCCCCTTTTTACATCTGGGGAAACCATTACAAAGTGATAAAAGATATAAGTGAAAACATAATCGATAATATCAATCGATAGTGAAACAAAGCAGATGATTATAGTGAACCCAACACCGCGTGTCCAAAGCCTGTCATTGTGTGAACAGGTTTATTGTAGAACTTTGAAAAAGTTTCTTCTTTACACCACCCTGCGGTTTCTAAAATGTGTTCGAGTGGTACGTCCTGTAACTTCGCCGCGGACGTAGCTGCTGCCCTGGTGGAGTGAGATTTGAACACATCAGTGTCTACTCCTGCTAAAAGTAACACCTGTTTTAACCACCTTGAAATTGTTTGCACTGAAGCTTTTGTGTGTGGTTTCTTATGCGTAATCATTAATGTTTTTTCATCGCCTCGAAGAGTTTTGGTAACTTTTATATATTGATTCAAATGTTTAACTACACACAACATTGGATCAATAGGGTAAGCTTGAAACATTACATTTGCTCCAGTTCTCCCTGGTCTGCTTTGTTTGATCAGATCGTAAACATAAAACACAATGTTATCTGCAGCCACATGCATACTGTCTAAACGTAGCATTTGTAATGTTTGCACCCTTTGAGCTGAAACCAATGCCATTAACATTACTAATTTAAATATTAACTTTTCCAATGATAAAACGTCGATTGGAGTCCATTGCCTAAGGAAAGTAAGTACAATGCTGACATCCCAAATTTCTGTATATCTTGGTTTGGGTGGATTTTTGTTAAAGATTCCTTTCATAAATCTTGATATTAATGGATGTGATCCAATTGATTTCTGGTCAGAGATTTGTCCTAAATAAGATGATAAGGCACTCCGTGCACTATTAATGGCACTATACCTTAAGTGCTGTTCAAAATGCAACTCGGCAAGGAACTCCAATATGTTTGCAATGTTCACAGTATGATAGGATATATTTGATTGTCTAAAAATTGTTTCCCATTTCTTTATATGTGTCATATATTGTCTCTGAGAGCAATCTCGCCATGGTGCGACTATAATATCCATAGTTCTATCTGACAATCCAAGCTCTTGTAGTGGTCTGGTCAAAACCTGCAGATTAACAAATTCATATAAGCATGTAATGGATGAATTTCTTTGGTTACCGGTTTTATTAATAAATCACTGCTGCTAGGAATTGACATATATGGTTCTTTAATCATGTTTAACATCAATGGGAACCATGGTTGTGTAGGCCAATTTGGAATCACCAATAATCCTGTGGCAGAATCTTGTTCAATTTTCTTCAGACATTGCTGAACCAGAGCAAATGGCGGAAAACCATAAAAGAACATATTCCCCCAATGTAGTGAAAACGCATCTACTGCTACTGCATCTGGATCTGGTTCCCAAGACACATATTTAGGCAATTGATGATTTAAACTTGATGCAAACAGATCAATGTCTGGTAACCCATATTGAGTCACAATTTTACTGAAAATTACTGGGTTCAACATCCATTCTGTGTTGTCTTTAAACACCCTTGATCTATTGTCTGCCACCACATTGTCTTTACCTGGGATATAATTTGCCGAAATCCAAATTTGGTGCTTAATACACCACTGCCATATCTGATTGACCAGACAATCACATGATACCGATCTGACTCCACGCATGTGATTAATATATGCAACAGCTGTTTTATTTTCTAATTGTATCAGTACATGCAGATTCTTTTTTGTAGAACAATAGGCTTTTAACCCATAAAACGCCCCCAATAATTCTAAATAGTTAATACCATATGTTTGGAGAAACATTTCCTCTTGGACAGTCCATCTGCCCCCACAGCTGGTAAATGAATCTGTCGCCCCCCCCCCCCCCCCCCCCCCCCCCCCCCCCCCCCCCCCCCCCCATCCGTGAGCACTAGCATCTGTTTGTAAAATTACTTCAGGCTGTTGTATCAGAATGTTTTTAGCAGCTTGTGGGACATTTTCAATCCACCATTGCAATTCCAATAAAGCTTATTTTGTTAATTGCAAAGGACTATCAAAATGGCCTGCTCTCTTTTTTAGAGCTCTTATTTTGTCCCTTTGAAGGTTTTGGTAATGTAATGGACTAAATTCTACTGCAGGAAATGCTGCTACTAATTTACCAATAACCTTTGCTACTTCCCGGATGGAGGGATAAGGTTTGTGAATGAGACCCCTACAGGTCATTAAAATATCATCAATCTTATCTGTTGGCAAAGTTACTAACATAGTAACTGAGTTAATCACAAACTCTAAATAGTTAATTGACTGTGCTGGCTGCAGCTGGGACTTAATTGGATGAATCAAGAAACCTAACTTCTCAAAGAAAGTTTTAGTTGCTGAAACTGATTTTTCAGCTGATTCCTGATTACTATTGATGATTAAAATGTCATCCAGATAAGTCATAATGATGTGCTTTTGTGCTCTTAATTGTGCTAAAGCTGGTTTCAACAGCTTTGTAAAGAGCCTGGGAGCTGAACTTAACCCATTTGGTAAAGCTTTGAATTGCCACAGCTGTCCCAGCCAATTAAATTGTAAATACCTTCGAAAGAACTGGTGTAACGGTACTGAATAGTACGCATCCTTTAAATCAATTGTAGCCATATAACAACCTGCTGATATCAAATGTCTTGTATTGTTGAATGTTTCCATCTTAAAATGTTTATACTCGACAAATGTATTAAAGTTTGTAAGGTCCAGAATAATCCTGCAACCACCATCTTTTTTACTTCTTGGAAATATATTTGACACAAATTGATGTTTATGTTCAACAGTTTTTTCAATAACACCTTTTTTAAACAATTTGTCAATTTCCACATTAATTTCTGCCTCTTCAATTGCAGAAAACATGAAACCATAAGCAGGGTTATTTTGTACCGGAGAGTTAACACCTTCTTTAAATGTTATAGTAGCTCCTCAAACTGTTTGTAAAATAAACCGATCAGATGTGATGGCAAGCCATTCATCATAAAACATTTGTAATCTCCCTCCAACTGGAGATTTGTCCACAGTTTCTTTAAGAATTGAATAAATTTTTTGTACCTCTCCATATGAACGTGGTGGTCGCCTTCTCCCCGTATACGGGTGAACATTAGGCTGTGTCGGATGGTAATATTTTCTTATCATATTCCTGCCTCTGTTTCCTAAATCAAATCCCCTTCTTGACGAAAAATACCTTTTTTGTCCAAAAACGAAAGGTCTCATGTGGCTAATAGATTTAGCCTCTTCATCCATTTCTCTTATTTGCTTAGGCAGGTTCTCTCCAAATAAATAACCAGGAGCTTGAACACCACTTGATCGACACAGACCTGCAAACCTTGGATGAAATATGGGCCGAATCGCAATTTTCCTCATACAATTAATTTCATAGAAGGAATTGCACAATAAGCCCAAAGTATCTTTTTGGATTTTAACCATTTCCGACCCTTCCATTTGCCTTCCAAAAGCAGTAATGGCAGCTGAAATCACTTTGAGGATTCTTTGAAATCTTACTTCTTGTCCTCTCATGCCTGGAGTCATAGGCGTCCATATAGACGGATTAACCGTAGGTACCTTCAATGAGGTGCAATTTTCCGGTGTTTTATATAATTCTGCTGTTTCAACCATCACAGAATCTTGAAATTGGTGAGATACCATATAATTAATACTGGCAGCTAGGTTTTCTTCCATAGCCTCACCACTTCCTTCAGGTATAGCAAAATCTTTTGCCATATCAGGCACATCTGGCCTCTTCTTTTTTATTCGTGGTGTGCACTCATAAACCACATCACCGCTTGCAGGGTCTGACTTTTGCAGCCCTGATACACTTGGAATTATATCCAATGAGACTTCCTCCGCCCTTAATCCTGGGTCTGGAGTTTCAAATTCCCAATTTGGCACATAGCCGTATTCTGGATATTCAAACCCCTCAGGGTCATTTTGGGAAACGTCTGGGTACTGTGACCCTTGTCTCATTATATTTTGGAGTACTTTCTCCATATATTCCATTTTAAGCCATATAGCTTTATTATCCGGAGGACTTTCATTATCAGAGTCATTATCAGAAACCACGGGCCTCACGGATTTCTTTTTACTTTTTCTAGGAACATTTTCCTCCGCAGTTTGCTTTTCTGGAGAAATTATAGTCTCACTAATGGGTGAATCAGTGGCCATCGGTATCGGAACCGGATCCGCACTAAACTCTTGTCCCGACTCTTTAGCTTCACCCCGGGACGATCTTTTTACCCGCGAAATTTTCCTTTGAGACTTCTCCATTTTTTCTTTTTTATTATCTGGCTAAATCAGTACGCCAGCGTGACTCTGATTTTAAATTTTACTTTCACTTTTGCTGGTTCTACCCGAGTAACGTCTTTTTTAGAACGTCCCCTCTTTTCCTTGCACTTACCTGCGGGTCGGTTCCGGCCGCTGCGAGGAGCTGCGCTCTGCAGCTCTTGCTTCTGCCGTCAGCGTCGAGGTAATGCCATTCTAGCGCCAGGCGGGGCTTCTTCACGTAGTCACTCACGTGACTCCGAAGTAAAATTAAAAGTATGTATTTTATTGTGTTTTTTCTTTGAGTAAAAAAATAAAGAAAAGTAATAAGTTATTGTTATACGATATTGTTCTGACAATGTTATTATTGTTTTAGCACAGGTTGCTATGATTTATATTTTCACAGGTAAAGCTGTACACTAAATGTTGATTTAGTGAGCTTACACAGCAATAGCGCGGGCCTATGGGATAGGCCACGGCAGCAGCGCCGGACAGGACAGCTTCATGTGTAAAATGTGCGGACCTATGGGACAGGCCGCGCCAGCAGCACCGGGCAGGACTGCTTCATATATGAAAGTGCCGGCCTACGGGAGAGCCGTGCCAGCAGTGCCTGATTCAGGGCGGCTTCATTTGTGACATTACCGGCCTATGGGAGAGCCGTATCAGCAGCGCCTGACAGGGCTGCTTCGTGTGTGAAGTGCCGGCCTACGGGAGAGCCATGCCAACAGCGCCTGATGCAGGGCTGTTCATGACAAAAGCGCCGGCCTTTATGAAAGGCGGCGCCAGCAACGCCTGGCAGAGGGTTGCTCAAATTCACACATATCTGCTCGCCCACGGAGTCGGGAGATAATTCTCCACCGGGGTTAGAGAGCAAGGTCCACGGAGTCGGGGGATCAATTCCTCACCGTGGCTGGATAGTGCGTTGAAACAACTATCCATTTACATCAACTGTTGTATGCAGTGTTGCAAAGGTCTCCCTCTCAGAGGCAGAGACCAAGATGGGTCAGTATCCTGCTGACACTGAGTCTCAGGGAATCGCCGTGGGGCATACCCAAAGGGATGAAAGGCACGTGTCAGAGGTACCTTTCCTAACAATAAGTTGCCATCCCAGTAAAAAATTCTATTGGGGTTAGGCCAAATAGGTTCATATCAGTATTGTAGCCTACGGCCTGCGGTAGCACCTGTTAGAGTTGCCTACGAAACACCCTTCTGAGAAGGGAAGAGCAAAAGATCAAGATGACTCCGGGCTCTTTAGATGTCAATAGAACAGACTCAGGTGCATATGTGCCGGTAGTGAACAACGCCAACAGGGGGATGTGAGAGCCAGCCGCTGAATCTATTATTCAGGTAGGTCTATTCTACAAGGGAAGAAGCCTGGCAGATGAATTAATTCGGCCATGAAAGGGCAGAAGTCATCATTTAGAACGCACCCCAGGTGCTCATCGGCAGTAGCGGTTCACTGGAGCTAGGGGCAGCATGATAGATCAGAAATTCCATGCACCTTCCAATCATGCTCAACTAAATAGGTCTAGCACTTCCAAAATTTGGGTAATGCACCGTTCACAAGTTGTAATATTTATACTTGTTTATACAACACACAAGGGGTAAAATATTTGGTTGAGGCACAGCCGGAGCATTCCAAGCAAGTTGGATTATGGCCAGGGTTTGGAAATTGGGCAGATGTTCTCATGCAAACCACCCATGCATAAGGCAGGATTGGCATCTTATTATGAACAATGATGAGTATCTGGCATATGAACTTCTGTATGTAAAAACATTTATTCCTGACTTCAACAGGTTCATGAGGTAAGAGATTCATGTTATACAAATCCCATTACAAAGGTTATCAAAGACCATATAACTGTACAATAACAGTAAGCTTTGCAGTATGGGACAAACTGTTGTTGGTCATTGGGATTTACCTGTAATTATTATTAGCCTTGTCTCCACCTTGTGGCAAGAGATTGGGGTTATACCAATCTGTTACTAAACTGATTAAAGTAATTGGCAATATAGCAGCTGGGTTGCAGCTGAGCTAATCAAGGAACTGATATTGTGTAAGTAGCAATAAGATTGTTGCTAACAACCTTGTGCTATTGTCAGCTGAGGCTACTTCAGCCACAATGATGAAGTAACAGTATTCAGCATTGCTGAACATAACAATACTCATTGAACTTGAAACTCGCTACAGTAGTGTGGTCGGTTGAATTCAGTTATTATGAACTGATGTTAGAACTCTAAGATGAGAAGTTCCAAATACCATCACCTACTCAAACGTAGTGGAGATTGCATGAGTACCAATTCTTCAGTTGTTGGTATCAACTAAATGTATACACTTAATGCACCGTTGAGTAAGGTTTTGAGTGAATATACATATTCTTCATGCACAAAGTTAAGTTGCTGCTCTACAATGGTGACATATGTTGGTCTCATGGTAATTAGGAAGAATATCCTGTAATTAATCTCCTTGCCACTGGTGTATCGTCCAGTTTAGATTGATGATAACACAGAATAGATGTTGGATCTCAAAGTATGATGAAAGTATGATTCAATTCTTTATCAAATGTTTGTCATATATATGCATGTTCACTGTTTGCAAAAATATGTGACACAACAGTGTGGAGAAATATATTCTCGTTTCAATAGGAGGAATGGACTTTATGTCTTCCTCATTAGCTAGGTCTTAAAACAGTCAGCTAGACCTCGTTTGGATTCATACTATCGGACTGGCCAAGCATCCATGTTGCCTGCTTCATCAGGCATTATGGCACAACAGTATTCAGTTATGCCAAAAAGCAAGAACTTGCTGTTTTAAACTGTGGTTCAGGAGACTGGTCTTTGCACAGTAAACGATTATTGACTTACCCATTTTCAATGGATTAACTTATGCCTCATGTTGTCACATTTAGCCATGAGGGTGTTCACTGCAGTATGCATGGATAGCATCCAAAAAAGCAGTACATCGCTATTGAGGGGATCAGGAATGTTGTTAAATATTATGATACATTTGATATGATACAAATTACTGACATTTCCATTTCATTTTAAGTGATATTGGCAATAGTTCAGTTATAGAGAAATTACAGCTGTAACATAAGGGAACTGCATTGTTGGGTCCAACCCGGACATCAAGTTCTTAAAAAAATCTTGATACAAGTACGCGCATCGCAAGATTATGCAGTTGGTTATTGTAAATGTGTAAACATTATTTTACCAAGGGGTTCCAGCTACATCCTTAGTCATGACTCTTATATCAGCACAACGACGGCAAAACTTTGCAAACGCTGTGGCTGGACAGGATGCAATTGGATGTTCATGCCATTACATTTTCATTCTGGTCTACACTAGCAGAGCTGACCAGGGCTGGCATGGTTTTAAGATCATTTGAATACCCCACTGTCTCAATTTATGTTATCAAGGCCACCAGAATCCTTAGAAGTATGGATTCAGCACTGTGTATTCGTTAATAAACAATTACACAAGAAAAGGTCGGTTCAGACTATTTCAAGGTGGCTGCAACACGTATGAACATTGACGATTGTATATCTCATTCCACCAGGTCAGCATCAACATCAGTATATCATTTAGAGAGTATGTTTACATCTCATTATACTAGGGCAGCATCTATGTTGGCGGTCAAATGGAGGGATGTGTCCTTCGACCAAATTTTAGTGACCGTCGGATGGGCAAATGAGCTGATGTTTCAGAAATGTATCATCGGCCAATTGTCAATCCAGGGCTGTTTGCCAATGACATTTTAAGTACCTAAGTTTTAGGGGTACAGTTGTTTGTTTACATTGTTAAATAAACCCTATCATTACATTGAATACAATGTTATTACTAATGCATTTATTTCTCTTTCGAGTCAATCAAATTCAGTGGGATGCCGAGATTGTAATCTGCGGCATGAAATCACAAAGCTTTGAACTCTTCACGGAATCACTCACGTGACTCAGAAGTAAAATAGTAAGATTAAACGAGAACTTACCTGTTTGAAGTTTGATCTTGATTTTATGAGGAGTTACGTTGGTGATTACGTGCCCACCACGCCCAACCCTCTCTCATAAAAGATCATCTGGTAGTTCTCGAGTCACTGATCTTACTGTTTACTTCGGTGTTGTTTATTTGTGATTTCATACCGCTGCTTTGAAGTTTGCTGCGCAGGCGTCCTGGGGGGGGGCTTCTTCACAGAATCACCAACATTCCTCCTCATAAAATGAAGATCAAACTTCAAACTGGTAAGTTCTCATTTAATCTTACTATTAAACTGGCCACCTGTCTAATTGAAGGTCGTTGTTCACCAAGGAGCTTGATACAACCTTCAATTAACTGCTGCTTTTTGTCACTGGGCAGAGTCTCTAACATGTGATCTGAATTAATTGTAAAGCCCAAATAATCAATAATTTTAACTGGTGTTCATTTGGATTTATCTGGATGAATGATGAACCCCAATTGCTCAAAAGTGAGTTTAACAACTGAAACAGATGATTCAGCTGCATTCCGAGTCTTTCCGACAATTAAGATATCATCTAAATAGGACATTACAACATGACCCTGAGCTCGGAGTTTTAACAATTTGGTAAACAATCTAGGAGCTGAGGTTAATCCATTAGGCAGTGCTTTGAATTGCCATAACTGACTCATCCAGCTAAATTTCAAATACCTCCTATCATCACAATGAACAGACATTGAGTAATATGCATCTTTAAGATCTATGCTTGCCATATAACACCCTTTGGAAACCAGCTATTTAGCAGTAGAAAAAGTTTCCATTTTGAAATGTCTGTACTGCACAAAAGGGTTCAGGCTCGTCAGGTCCAGAATGATTCTACTTCCCCGATTCTTTTTAGACCTAGGAAAAATATTTGACACAATCTGATGGGATTGACGAACCGACTTCTCAATAACACCTTTTTTACATAATATCTCAAATTCTACCTGTATCTGCATATTCTCTTCTTGTGAAAACACAAGTGTTCGATGTGGGACATGCTGAGTGGGTGTACACACAGTAGGGTAGAATTCAATTTTAACCCCCTCTACACTGCCCAGCACAAAAAAATCTGATGTTATCTCCTGCCATTGTTTGAGGAACAAGTGTAATCTGCCCCCAACTTGAACATCTTTCCCACTTAATTTGTTTTCCTCAGGAGCAAAATCTCTTACCTGCACATTTCCTGACAGCGCTTGTTGCCCCCGGCCCCTCGTAGAGAAATTCATCCTTCCCTGTGTGTCTGTGGGAGGCTGCCAGCTGTGTGTGTTCGGGAATGAACGGCTCGTCCCTTCACCAGCCCCTGTCATAGCACCATGTCAATAGGGGAAAACCCTCCTGCCTATTTTGCTGCTTGTTTTAATGAGGCCCACAGTTTTTGCCTCATCGAGTTCTTTGACTCGCTTTGCGAGGTCCTCCCCAAACACCAGATTAGGCAGTTGTACATTGGTCGGTTTACAGAGTGCTGCAAATTTTGGGTGAATGGCTCTTTCTTATGCAGTTCATTTCAAAATGTGCACTGCACAGGAGCCCCAACGCATCCTGATGAACGTCCGTCATGTGCCCCTCGTCCACCTTTCTGGCGAACGCAGTGATTCCTGCTGCAAGCAATTTGAGCACCCTCTGGAGTTTTATCTCTTGTGCCCGCACTGCAACCCCCACTTGGTCCCATATGACATGTTTGACCACCGGCACCCTCAACAACCCACAGTTAACTGGGGTTTCATACCTCTTAGCAGTGCCATCCATTGCCAGCTCTTAGAGCTGATGGGAGAGCATATACTGGATGGTAGTTGCCAACTCTTCCCCCAATGTCTCCCCTGCTCCTCTGGGGATCGCAAACTTTGCAGCTAGGTTAAGTATTAAAACCTGTTGCCCTTCACCCGTTGGGCTCTGTTCAGCCACTGACTCGGCATCAGTATACCCCTGAGCCGGCAAACCCTCCTCCTCCATGAGTGGGTAATCATGCAGCCCTATTCCAGGTGCTGCTGGCACAGGCTCTCCAACAGCCTGGCGTGAACACCACTCCTCCTCCCAGATTATGTCCTTACCGAGCATCCACTGCAATAGGATCTCGATCTGGGAGAGCCGTGAGCAAATGGACTCCCCTTGTGGAGGTGAAACCTCCAGGCCTGACTCTGGGTCAATGAGCCTAGCAGACTTCGCTGTGGCCTTACTCCCTACCGGCGTGGCAATGCTGCTCACAGGCAACGTTTCTGCTGTCGCAAGCCCCCCTGCTGGCGACGGATTTGGTGAGCTAGGTGGGCACCTGCTACCCGCACTCCTCCAAACTTTTAACAATGGGTCACCTCCCCTTCACCTTTGCTGCTTTCTGCATCTTGAAAAGTTATGTCCAAAAATCACCTGTAAATGCAGAAAGCGACCTCCAGGCTCAGTTTTCCAGGCTCTGCTGCTCCAACCAGTCGCCTGTACCAATGCGTCTGACGTAATGACGCACATGCGGCTGGACGGGGTTCATCTTCACGTAGTTACTTACGTGACTCCGAAGTAAAATAGAGCTACAATAGAGCCAAAATAAAGCAGAGAATTCATGCATTTACAAGGTCTGTTAGCCATTTCTGTATAAGAAGCCACGGGCTGCTAGCTGGTGCCGGGAAGTCTAGGTCCCAGATCAGTGCCTCAGATAAGAAAGGTCCAAGTGTCTTTGTAATTGTTAGTATGTATGAGAATCTTGTGGAGGAACTCCGAGGTATTGTAAATGCATGAATTTGATTGGATTACTGCAAAGGGATTGTAAATAAGGTAAATAATGGTACAAGACGGTTACCCCGTTGTTTGTTGATTGGCCAGAGTGATCAGCCCTGGCAGAATTGTTTTGTGTTCCAGGGTAAATATTGCAATTAACCTGACATCCTTCCAGAAGCTTCTGTAAGAAACATTGTTTAAGACTCTCTGTAATTGGGTTGGGGAACTGTCAATAATGTCAAGTCAAGTTTTATTCATCACTTGCACATAAAGTGCAGTGAAATGAATTTTAAAAAAAAACACAATACACTAAAAAATTAACACAAACATCCACCACAGAATGCATCACTGTGGTGGAAGGCACAAAGGTTGGTCAGTCCTTCTCCATTTTCCCCGTGGTCGGGACCACAACCCTCCGCAGTCGCCGCTATGGGCGTCCAGATGTGCAGACAAGGTAAGTTCAGGTAAGTCCTGAATCGGTGCCTCCCCACCAGAGACTGTGGGTTCAAGATGGTGTAGGTCGCAGACCAGGTCGAAGATCTAAAGTCCCCGCTGCACTGCAGCCAGATGCACTGCTGACCGCAGGGCAGGCGGTCGGAGCTCCTCTCCCGGTGAGGGATCCTACTCCAAATGGTAAGTCCCCGCCCTGCCCTCGGTTAGAAGTAGGCCACAGGCTGGCAGTCGGAGCTCTTCTCGTCCGGGGTCCCCAACAAGGGATCCCAGGCAGCGGACACCATGCCAGCTGGAAGCACTGCAGTCCGTGGCTTCTGGATAATGTAGGCCACGGGCTGGCGGTCGGAGCACCTCTCGAAAGATCCCCGGCGAGGGATCCCGCTCCGGATGGAAGTCCCCGCCATGCCCGCGGTTAAAAGTAGGCCGCAGGCCGGCGGTCAGAACTCTTCTCCGGGGTCCACAATGAGGGATCCCAGGCTCCGGACGCCACGCCAGCTGGAGCTCTGCAGACCGCGGCTTCAGGCTGCAACGGGCCAGCAAGTGGAGTGCTCCCCCCCCGGCAAACCCCGGCGAGGGCTCGCCCACTCCGCAAAAAAAGAGTCCGCTCTGCGCCTGCGGCTTAAAACCCGGGCGCATCTCCGGGAAAGGGCACACTGATCCTCTATGTTAGGCCACGAAGGAGGTGACATGGAAAAGGTCGCCTCTCCGTGGAAGAGGCGACCAAAGCGGTTTCCCCCTTACCTCCCCACACCACCCCCCACACAAGACACACCAAGAAACATTAAAAACACATTGAGGCACACTAAAAAAACAAAAAAAAAGTAGAAAAAAAAAGTAACACGCTCCTGGCAAGGCCGCCAGCTTGCAACGCCACCACCGACCAAAGGAGTTCAAAATGTATTGATGTAATTGATATGTATGATTGGATTGTAAGGGGAACCACCTCAATGTAGATCGGCCCCTTCAAGGTTCGTGGACCTATAAAAGGTAGCACCCATTTAGATCGGTGTCGATCTTCTGGAAGGGCGTTTGGGACTGTGTGACCTGTTGGGCAGTGCCTGCTTGCACGAGGCTGAAGGGCTTGGCCAAGCAGAGACAAGGAATCAACCCACGGTGGTTAGGTATCGTATAGGGGAATTTGTGTTACTTCTAAGAATAAAGATTAGTTGGTCCAGTGTTTGAGTCAGTGTTTTTACTGAACTAGATTAGGGGGGTGGGGTGGTGGGGGGTTAAGGTTTAGGAGCGTATTTACATGATTAGCTATGATCATGGTTAAGAAACGGGAACAGTGCCGGAGGATTGGCGTACTGCGCATGCTGTTCCATTGTTTAAAAAGGGTTCAAAGAATAAACCTAGCAATTATAGACCTATTAGTTTGACGTCAGTGGTGGGCAAATTAATGGAAAGGATACTTAGAGATAATATATATAAGCATCTGGATAAACAGGGTCTGATCAGGAACAGTCAACATGGATTTGTGCCTGGAAGGTCATGTTTGACAAACCTTCTTGAATTTTTTGAAGCGGTAACTAGGGAAATTGATGAGGTTAAAAGCAGTGGATGTTGTCTATATGGGATTTCAGTAAGGCCTTTTGACAAGGTTCCCCATGGAAGGTTGGTTAAGAAGGTTCAATCTTTGGGTGTTAATGGGCAGAGTAGCAAGATGGATTCAAACAGTGGCTGAATGGGAGATGTCAGAGAGTAATGGTGGATGGCTGTTTGTCAGGTTGGAAGCTGGTGACCAGTGGGGTGCCTCAGGGATCTGTGTTGGGTCCACTGTTGTTTGTCATGTACATCAATGATCTGGATGATGGGGTGGAAAATTGGATAAGTAAGTATGCAGATTATACTAAGATAGGTGGTGTTGTGGATAATGAAGTTAGATTTTCAAGTCTACAGAGAGATTTGGGCCATTTGGAAAAGTGGGCTGAAAGATGGCAGATGGAGTTTAATGCTG